>JBBMOE010000006.1:6058424-6282003 GCA_037975065.1 Chaetodon trifasciatus
CACACACACACACACACACACAAAAGAGAGGGTAAATGGAAGATGCTGCTTCAAGGAGTTTGGTCAAAGAAAACAAAGCATGAAATATTCATTGAAGGTTCTCCATCCACATCTGACTCAGAGCTAACAGTCAAAGCTAACAACACTCAATGCAAACACCTCTGTCAGGGTCTGCTGAGAGGCTGCTCCCTGACAGCACGTATGTTTAATTACTAGATCACTAAACAGCAACATGGGGAAATGTATTCAGTTATTGAATATGTCAAACTCTCTCTGAATGCATTAAAATAAGACCAAGTGGGTTTGGGGGGCATAATTTGAGCCTGTTTGTAGGTCTGTGTGATGTAACTAGTTGAGAAACTGTGCATCAGACATCTGTTTCATTCTGTTTTATCTGGCTGTACCACTGTAAATATGTTTTCGTCTTTTTCTCTGTCTGTCTTTTAGGGTGACCTTACCCCATGCACTCATCTATCTGTTAACACAAAGGGCCTGAGGAGCGAGCTGCGCGCTGGGGCCCCCGACGCCTGCACTCGGGGGCTGTGGGGGCCTGTTGGTGCAGCTGTCCCACTCCAGGGTAACATAAGACCTTATTAGAGTCCATTAGACCTCTCTGAAACCAATAAGAGATTGTCAAATACATCCAAACATTCACACAATTCACAGAGAGACAGGAAGTGAAAGGAGGGTGGTAGGAAGGGGGACAGGGGTCTGCCATTTGTGCGCGTAATGTCCTGTTCCCAGATCTACAACTTTTCTCCTTTCACATTTGGGAGGAAAGGCAAAATTCGTGGATTGAACATTAAATCATTTTGTACAGAATGTGATAATAAAGTTTATTTTCCGGTTCATTTATTCTATAATTTGGATAGTGACTTTGAAATGGCATGTAGATTTGGGACAGTTCCAGTTGAGAGCTATTCTAACTTTTAAGGTTGTCAACACCCCTTTTTTAATTAAAAATAAGGTTCAGAAGTGTCTAAGTAGCACATTTCTATCTCATGCTAATCCTTGTTTTTGGTGTAACTTTCTTTTTTTTTTTGCTTTCAATCTTCCATCTCGCCCAGTCTGTTTACATTTTGTACATATTAGGTTTTCATATGACAGCTGCGACAAAGTTTCTGCTCACATCTGGACAGTGAGACAGCCTCGTCTGGAGTCCACAGCCCCAGAAAAAGAGCTTCCCTTTGCCCTGACAGCAGGGGCTTGACCTGGGAGACAGTCTTTGATCTTTAATTAACACTGAGCACGGCTCCAGAGAGGAGAGAGCTGATGAACGTGGGAGCATTCAGGACCTGCACCAACAACCAGGACTTAGAGAGTTAAAGACAGACTGCTTTTTTCCTCAAACCTCCAGCACCGTTTCAACTTTAAACTAGCCACGTAACAGCCGCAGTGCAGAGGTGGCTGCTTTCAAATAGATGCTGTGTCTGGCTTCTTAAGCAGGGTGAGGAGCTCACTGAAACTGAGAAAAGAGGAGCATGACGTGGGCCACAGAAACCAAACAGCCACAACAAAGAGGAGGTGGGGTTTCATGACACATGGAGCTGGAGCTTCTGTCTCTTTTGCCGAAGCTACTGTGAGCAGTTTTCTCTTTGGAGAGACCAGATGAAAATATCTAGAATCATAAATCATTGGGGCATGAAGTAAGCAAGTATATACTACTTTTATTCTTATTTTACATTATAGAAAATGTATTAACATATATTGTGTGTTTTTTCAGACAAAATGTATCTGAATGTATCTATACCATATACAAAAGGACACTATTATGCAGCTGTCGCACTAGATGAGCTGCTGTACAGATGCAAACTGTAATTGATGAAAGCTGTTAGAATAACCACAGAAGCCACACACTGGAAATTGAATTTTGCACATTTATCTAGTTATCTGCGTGTATATATGTAACCCTTTAGAAAGGGCAAAATGAAAAAATAAACATACTCTCATAACCATTACATTGTCAGTTTTAATCATGCTGGGATGTCACGTGTTGAGAGGCTCATTATGATGTTAACTTTTGAACCCACTGGTTGCTTGATCCCAAAGGGGACACATGCTCTTAATGTTTTTGGCAAAGCAGCTGCGGTGAAATAAAGTGAAACGAAGGGGAACAAGGACAGTCAAAGGACAATCACAATCAATAACAAGCTGCCTGGAAAACAGCTGCATCTGCTTGTAAAACCATCAGGTAAGGGGCGTTTCACAGAGCGATGTGTCAGCCCAGTGCAGCAGGAGCCAAAAAAATCTTAAGTGACTTCTATCATTTTGACATTTTTCTTGCCAGTAACCAACTGGCAACAACTCAAATCAGTCTCCCTGCAAAACATGTGTGATGATGATGTCCAGACAGACTGAAAATGAAAGGCAAAGTCAGGCGGCCAGACGCTTACTCCTCGACTTTTGCAACCACCTCCAAAGGCGACTTTGGGGTGAGATCGAGTATCTCCAGACTCCAGTGTCTACCCACTCATGACTCCACCAACACCCACAACCATCACCGCAACTATTCCATTATTCACCATCCATTCCAGCCCACTCCTTTCTTCTGTGTTATCAGTCCCATCCTTGCTACTCTGGTTAAGATCTTCCCATAGCTAATGATGTGTCACAGAGAAGATTACTATTGAACTACTGCACGCTGCGGCCCGTAGCTCAAAGACCTGGAGAATACATCACACACATGCATGGAAATATATACATGTACAACTATCCCCCAACATTCTGGGATCCCTGGGTTCTTTTGAAGGCATCAGTCAGAATCCACATGCACCCAAACACACACGTGTACACGAAGGTTGGGCATCAAACATTAAAGGTTTTTTGTGGGCTGACAGATATGAAGTGTGACAGTCTTCTCATCAAACACTTTGATTTGCAGAGGCTGCACACTTTGCAGCCTTTGCACACAGTATTTTAAACAAGGACGGAAAAAAAAACTTTTTAGCCTGCAGGTTGCAAGATAGGTGAATCAGAGAAATGAAGGTTTAGATGAGAAGAAAGGTAGTCGACAGACAGAATGAAAGGATGACAAAGAAAGCATGAGAGAACTGTGAAATAAAAAGCATGACTGAGAGAAGAGCTGTCTTACTTTGGCAGGTGTTGCTCCTCTCCTCGTACCCCGGGTTACATAGACACTTCCCAATAGGCACGAGCCACTCCCCCTCTGTGCTGCAGTACATTCGTGGCGGCTCCTCCTCTTTGGAGTGATTGACACACGAGCCTTTGACCTCCACCAGCGACTGGGAGTCCATGGGCACCGTATCGGGGAAGGAGGCCAGATTCCTCACAGTGTATGGGCACTTCTTGAAGTAAACCCTCACTGACACCAAAGCTACACAGGCGCCCACGTCCTGGAACGCCAGGTAGAAGCCCTTCTTGGTCATGGGACCCACCTCGCGCACCTCGGTGTTGAGCTTGAGGATGCGATCTCCGAGGTCCATTTGGGTGAAACTCTCATCAGCTGCGATGGTGTCGATCTTGGAGAACTGATGCTCTCTGAAGTGGCTGCCCTGGTCGTCATCTGTCTCCAGGTAGAGGAGGTTGAAGGTCTCCTTGCAGGTGCCCAAGACCAGCGGGATGGAGTTGCAGTCCCTCAGGGTGAACTTCAGCTCCACGTAGATCTTCTGGGCTGACTGGCGAGGGATCCAGTTGGTGCGAAGCCAGTTGTTCTGGCTGTACTCCATCACGTTGCAGACCTGGAAGGTCCTGATGGGAGTGTAGTGCTCATCCACCCCACTGATCTCCTCCCACTGAAAAAGATGGAGAGAGGGAGAGGTGGAAGAGAGAAACAGAGGGGGGCAAAAAGGAGCAACCATGTGGAAGGGGAAAAAATGGGGCAAATTTGAAGGAAAAAGGGAAAAGAGAGGGATGCAAAGGAGGGATAGTGGGAGAAGCAGATAGTTATTAGGTAAAAAGATGTGAGGATAAGAGGAAAAATAAGGGAGAAAGAGAGCAAGGACATAGCAGTGAAAGGTTTGGGGTCAAAAGAGAAGAAAAAGGGGCAGAGACATTGGAGGAAAGTTGCAGAGGAAGGGAGAGGAAAGAAGGAGGTCGGAGTCAGAGAAGGAGGAAGAAAGAGGAAAGGAGGGGAAGATAGCAGAGAGAAAAATAAAGTTATCTCCACCCTGTAAGCATTTACACATGAATTATTTAGATTCAGAGTCACTCTTGCTGAATACTAAGCATCTAATAAACACTTAAGGGTGAAAAATCACACTACCAGATCTCTTGTAAATTACTCAGATTAATTAAAAGCAAACTTGCTGCCTCAGCCAAATTTTCTAGATTACAGCACTGTGAAAATATCTCAGAGAAAAGTGTGATTCCCATCTCAGTCCCACTAAATTTGTGTAAAGTTGCTTAATTGCTGTCAAATATTAGCAAAATCTTATAGTGTTTTTTTCCACCCTTGTACTAACATGTTTTTTGTCTACAAGTGAGAACTTTCAAGCTGCAGTCTTGGTTATTTGCATCACAGTACTACGGCTACTAAAGGAAAACGTGCTGAATCCACTATGAAACAAAAGAAGCTACGAAGTATAGACAGATGTGAGTGTATACCAGGAACGTTCGTGTCTATCTTACATTTTCCCTCCACTGGGAGAAAGCAATGAGGAGGAGAGGAGAAAAAAGAAAGCGGGGTCATTCCTTTTGAATTCAACACAGCGGGAAGACTCATTGATCATGTGCTTTGGCTTCGCTGTCCAGGCAAATCAACACTGAATCAGAGCGATGATGAATGGGCAAACACCTGAAACACTGGGCTCATTGTGATTAAAATGACAGTCATTAGAATGAATGGGCCTAAATGCGCAAATGGATGCTTTTTCTATTTTTTTTTTTCCTTTCCGTTGAAATTCAGAATGGACGTACGTCTGAATGAGGAGTGCTTTCTTCAGAGAGACAGAGAAAAGAGAAACACTTTCTGGGTAAGTGGAAACTGAATTATCGCTCCTTTCACACAAGCATTAATGGAAACATAAACCCACACACACATATACATTCACATAAGGCTCATGTGAAGTGTTTAAAGTCCCATAGCAGGCGGACACAGCAGGTGCTTTCAGGCCCAACACAGAAATTAATGACGAGCTAAGAAAGTCTAGGTTCTCTATTACATGTTTTTTGTGTGCGGGTGTGTGTGCGGGTGTGTGGGTGTAAAGCACATCTATGAGTGCCTGGTGTTCAAGGAGCTCTCAGGCTGAAGGATGGCCACTTGCTTTTCATGTCACAGTAAAGTTAATGAAACACCCCTGAGAGAGAGAGAGAATAAGAAAGAGGGAGCGGGAAAGAAAACTAGAGAAAGTGAAAGAGACAGAGCTGAAAAATAGCAACAGGGAAAAGGAGGGAGAGATAAAGTGAGAGGAGAATTGAGGGGAGAGATTCCATTGGTGTTTAGTCTCCCCCGTCATGCCTTCCTTGGCGTCACCTCATTCATCAGAGTGTAGCCCAAGCTCTCTATAGGTCCAACAATAACAATGAAACGTAGACAGAACTGAGTGGGGCTTAATACAAAGAGGCGAAGCTAAACTTAACATTTCACCTCATTTTGCTCGAGAGTTTAATCGCTCGACTCAAAATATATGTAGAAATAATGAGGTGGCGACGTGCAGAAAGGTTTGATGATAGACTCTGACACAACAGAAAGCTGAGGGAAGACACAATCTGCCACTATGATTAGTGATTCTGGTGACATTGTGTTTGATAAGACAATGCACTTACTTGAACAGGATAAAAAGGAGGCATCCTAATCTGCTTCAAGCTTTATATATATATATATTTGTTTCCTGTCATAGTTAAATGCCTTTCCACCAGGATTGAAAGCAGCACAACAGCAGTGATCCGTCACTGCTGTAGCTTAAAAATACTCAATGGAAACATTACCTGCTAAAAATACACAATGCAGAAATATACAGGTTCACAGTCTGTTCAGAAATAAATGAAAATAGGCCACTCGTGTCAATGACGGCACTCCAACTCCACCACACCAAGTTAAAATGTGTGTATAGAACCACGCATATCTAATATCTCCTAGAAGTCACATTGATACGCACCTAATTAACAGCAGCAAAAAGGCTTTGAGAAAAACATAATGATGCAGGAATTATGTTTTCTCTGTAAGATATCAGTGCAGAAATGTTTATCCTTCATTTGCATTCCTTTTATATATATGTGGGATTGTATCATAAAGCACTCAAAGCATTTACTAATGATTACAGGAAGATATTTTTCTTGGTTAGATATTTAAGAAGTTAATGCTGCCTTGAAGCATTGGACAGAATGTGTTTACTGCATCTATATTTTCTGAAAAGCATCTTAACTAAAGTGTTTCAGTAGGCGCAAACCCTGGTCTCTGCTGTACGATACAATAAGACGACAAGTTGCACCTTAGAGTGACAACACAAGTGGAAAACAGCAATGTGGCCTTGAGAACATGTAAAACACTCAACGTTATAGCAGAAAGAAAATATCTTTTATCAGATATAACGAGTGCATGGCCGGTACAGTATTTAAGCAATGGCTCTGTCTTTCCATCTAACTTTCTATGATCTGCCATCTAATGAAAAACTTCAGAAGACGGAGCAAATGTAAATGGAGCAGACTTAAGTATCTACTCTGGATTGCGCCGACCCTGTCTCGCTGCTTCAAGAGCTTCTCCACTTATTCAGAAAATGATTCTTACATTTCACTGTGCCACACTTAATTTTCCTGTACCCTGAAAAGTAAACCACTCTGACAAAATTGGTTTCTAACAGAACAAGTGGCCTGAAGGTGGAGCGCTCAGTGTGTGTGTGTGTGTGTGTGTGGGTGTGTGTGCCTGTGCATCTGTGCTTCTGCATGAACGTGTGTGTGCATATTTCTTTGTGAGCAGATGTCTGTGTGAGCTGCAGGCTTTATGTCTTATCCCTTTATGTACTTTCATGTCCACCGATATGATGCAAACTGGGCTAAATCTAAAGCGACTGTTTTTGTTTCTGTCTTCGGGAAGGGTCTGAAGTTTGCCGAGCACAAACACACGCACACGGGGTTCAAAATCAAACCCAGGTGTGTGTATGCGTCTGAGCGTGTGTGTGTTGGGCGTGCGAAATCCTCTTCCAGAGGACAGAGATGACTTGACTTGAGCATGTCTCTGCCAAAGTAAATGAGACCTCTGCTGTGATGTGAGGATCCCCCTCTGGAGGATAGCATCTATTACATGGAGCTCTTCCCCCATCCCCAAACATTACATCATAAGAATGATCTCCTCCAACCTTGATTCCCGTCCCCGGGCTGGTTAGCTAAGGCTTGTTTTATTGTCTTTTGCTTTACAATGGGGAAGAGAGAGATAGGAAATAAACAGAGAAGGTTTCAACTTAATTATCCAGCCTCCAGATCCAAAAAAGCATCCGTTCGGACAGAGTGACGTACTCCGTGGTCCAGTGGAGGTACCACTGGTGCAGACTGAAATGGCATTACGTACTACAGCACCCATGAGTCTGCAGCCGCTGCTATGAAGACATAACCAGCCACAGACTCAGAGCTCCAGCACTCTCTGGGCACTTATTACAGTGTGTGAGTGACAGTGTCAGCAAAACTCTCCACCTGGAGGCCACATTTTTACATCTACTACTTTTCACTCCACTGCCACCAGCAGAGGCAACTCCCACTGTGAATGCATGGAGCTGTTTGTATGTCAACCAGGGTAAATAAAGGTCTAAAGTGAGCAGCCACCTCCTTGTTTCTCTCCAGGGGGGCGTAACTCCCCTCTCCCTGCCCTCTAATTGATATATAACAACACTATGACCCTACGCCAGTCCTCCTGACCTCTGACCCCGACCCCTGATGGTCACAGTCGGGGCACAGTTTGGTGTGATCCTGCCCCCGGTTCCTCTGATCTGTGCTGTAGGTGAAGCAGCTAAAGGGACAGTAAAACGGAGCGTGGTAACTTGACCTGCTCATGACGTGACAAGCATGGCAACAGGCACGTCTCAGAGTCACTGAGTCAGCGCACCAGTTCACCCACTTCAAAGGCACGCAGGTCAATGGGAGTTAATGGGCCAGTAAATGGGCCAGTATAAGGTAACAATGCATTTATACCAAGACTTGTTGTGTTTTAGGAAACAAGGTTGACATTGAGCATCCTCTGTTACAAGGTTCAACCATAATGGCTTTATTTTTGGTGTCCTGCTGATGTTGTACAACATAATACAACTCTGATTCCAAAAAGTTTGGGTGCTGAGTAAAACATAAATAAAACAGGATGTTTCTGACATATACTCAATTGAAAACAGCACAAAGACAATATATTTAATGTTTTATCTAAATTTGATGCAGCAACATGCTCCAAAAACACCTGTTTGGATCATTCCACAGGTAAACAGGTTCATTGGTAACAGGTGAGAGTATTATGATTGGGTATGAAAGGGGCATCCTGGAAAGGCTCAGTCGTTCACAAGCGAGGATGGAGCGAGGTTCACCACTTTGTGAACACATGATTGTATAAAGGATATTACTACTTGGTCTCAGGAACACATAAAACTGTTGTCAGTAAACACAGTTCATTTGCGGATGATTGCGTTTTACTACCCAACTTTTGTGAAATCAGGGTTGTATTAACATTATTATTTCTACATCACAACTCATTTCTATATGTTAAAATAGACTTGTTAACTGGGGATTTCATATATAACGTATCTACAGCTGTCCTCAGCTGGAAAGGGGTAAATCTAAAAACTGGAGCGTCCCACAACAAGTGCGGAGCCTGCTTACATTCATGGAGGTCAGTGGGGTCACAGACACGACAACTGCGGCATATCAGTCAGAGGACATTTCACCAGCCGGTCTTACCGAGGGGAGACCCAAACACACACTTCGTGCCTTCTCTTCTTCGTCCTTCCTCCTGTTTTTGAACAGCTCCGAGCCTCGCCCTGCTAATCCCTGCTTATGCTTTGCTCAAGGACACATCAGCAACAACTGATGAAGGATGCTGGAAACTATTTTTAATTAACTCACGCTGCATTCATAATACTGTGGGTTGGAATTGTCATCAGTTTTTAACGACACAAAGGTTGAATTTTTTATTGTTCTGGGGAATATTGATGCAAAATTGGGGTATATTTATCAGGTGCATTTGATAGAGGTTTTAAAATGTTGTCATGCATCAGGTGCTTTTACCAGGAGGAAAGTAGCTATAACAGACTTTATACTTCCTCCTCCTCTCTTGTCCTAAACCTCGTTTATGGATGGGCTTTTCTCTGGGCGGGGCGAGTGTTTTATGCTGGTCAGGCTGATTTCATAGACGGGGTGGCAGCAGTGCATGGGAGGCTTTAAGAGCCCTTGGGTGACTAAAGAAGTTGAAACAGCCATCTGTACTCTCAGAGAAAAAAAAAAACTGAAAAAATAGAAAGCTGGCTGATTGAAGTGGTGGACCTAGTCCAAAATACAAAAAGCCATGCCATAGTATGCCCACCCCTCCCTCCTCCACCCTCTCCTCCCAGACCTGAGAAATGGAATGTGAGATGTGAATGTCTGTGTGTGTGTGTGTGCGTGTGTGTGTGTGTGTGTGTATTAAACATTTCTCATTATTCCTCACAGTATATGCAGAGTTCACACACTGTGACTGTGGCTTTTTTCTGCAGATGTCAAGCTTCTTCATCGCAATACAAAGGTCGGGTCAGCGCCATTGTTGCTTAGCTTTAATAAAAGACTCACACAGTCCTGTACAGAGCATATACGTAAGCATGTATAAAATATTTCTAACATTTAAAAGCAGGATATTTCACTGCATATACTTTTTTTCTTGGGATGCTGATGCCGTAGCAGTCCCATTGACTTCATATATCACTGATTTTTCTATAATGAACCCTTTGTTCTGTAACGTCTGACAAAAACTTTGCATAAAAAAAAAACCCCAAACTATTGCTGAAAATGCTGGAAAAGCTCAAAAATATCTCTTGATAGTTGACCTGAAGCGAACTCGTGGCGTTCAATGATTTTTCTAACCTCTCAAAAGTTTAAATATTGAATATCTCAGCGTTTCAGTTGAACGTATCAAATTGCACATTGTGAATCTCTAAGCAGAAATGTGTTTTTTTTAAACAATCATGTGAATACAAAGCAGTTCTGGCAAAACATCAATGCAGTCGTATCCCCTGTTGGTTCCTATGAAAAATGGACCTCGCTTCGCGTGTGCCCATTAATTCTATTTTGTATGCGCAGCCAGCGTCTGGGGTGTTAGTTTGTTGCTGAAGAATGCTTTCAAAGCACGCAAGAATGTAATCTTTAACACTCTTTAGTCTTGTGAAGGGCTAAGCCCCCTGGACACTGCTCAGCAATCAGCCTGCCTCCCAGACAGATAACAGTATATCTGGATCACACGCACTCACACACACACATACACACACACACACACACACACATACACTTGTCAGTCTAGTCGGTGGCTCTGGAGTGAACATCCTGGGGAGGCTAAGCTCTTAATTTGTTGTGACCAGAGCACGTTGTGTCTCGGTAGGCCAATAGCCGCGGCCTCTCCATCAATGTGAATGAGTGTTTGTGTGTGCGTGTGCGTGCGCGTGTGCGTGAGAGAGAGAGGGCTCAGTGCTATTGCCACATTATGAGAAATCATTTGTGAGCAGCAGTCTCTCAGGGCAGGCTGCTTATCGGAGCGCAGTCAGTGGATGACGTGAGTAATTACAGATGATTCACCTTGAGGACTTGATCATCAGCAATATCTCTCTCTCTTTCTTTCTCTCTCTCTTTCTCGCCCCTCCCCCTCTCTTTCTTCCTCTCCTCATCCCACTTGCCTCTCTCTCTGTCTCTCCCTCTTTTTGATCCTCTCCTATCCCTCCTGTTTCTCTCTGGAGTCGTTCTCATTTAAGAACGACATTGGCTTCCATTCCCGCAGCATTTTTACGAACTGTACAGCCGCTCGCTTTTCTTCTGAACTTATTCAAAGCGAATTACTTGAAATAAAGCAGAGCTTGCTGCGCACGCTGCATAACCTCTGTCACACATTCCACCGCCCACCGGTCCGCATTTTCCTACTCGCTCGCACGTGAGTCACTTCCATCAGCATAACATCAATCTCTCCCTTCAAATGGTCACGCAATTGTTCCCGTGCCCTGCAATTGTCTTTGGACTAAATGCGTTTTAACCAGCCTGCAGTTTTTTGTTTTTTTTTTCCTTTGGGTCATTTTTTCATTGTGGTTCAACCTCATGAAGAAACTGAGCGCTGGCGATGTGACGGTGCCAGCGCTGTATATGGCCGAGGGAAACAAGGTTTGGCAGCTCCACGGAACAAATGACTGGATTACCTTAAGCCACTGCCAAGGAGTAATTCTAACACTTAATAAAGGGAAAAGGAGGAAGTGTGTGTGTGTGCATGTGTGTGTGTGTGTGTCAGTGGGCCAGCCCCAAGGCACAGTAGTCTAACTAGTTAGACAAATAAACACTGAGCGAGAGCCCACTGGAGGGACTTTGGTAGCAGAGAGAGAGACAGGCTGATAGATGAGGCTGCAGACATTGTTTTTCAAAAGTATGGGACTATGTTGCTACAACACCGCTGCTTGTTTTTTAATGAAAGCCGCACAATTTCCACATGCGACAATAATTTTTGCCGCACTAGAAATGTTTGTGCCAAGTTTCAGCACAAAATCTTTAAAGTGACTGATTTTTTTGCACTTAAACATTCTGAGATTGAAGCATCCCAACAGGGGTTAAATCCAGACTTTGATTAGAGTTTTCTTTTTAAATTTACTAACCCTAAACGCTCAAGATCTTGTGTTTTAAAAGATGAGTAACATGTGCGACAGACAGGATGAGGTGGTGCATATTTTCAATTAAGAACAAATGGACTCGTGAAATCTCAACAATGGAATTATGATGTTTACATGCAACAGCAGTACAATATGTCTGTTGTGGATGCAGTTTTTACTAAAAAGGGGTAATCTTATTGACATTCTTGTGCGGGTGCTTTGTGCCAACAACTTCAAATCCTTTAATGCCTTAATCTTTCTTTAAACACCAGGACATACACGCAATACATTTCCGCTTAAGCATCTTGACCATATGGCAAGTGCTGAATGCTTAACCTTTAACCTGTGAGATGGAGAATGGACAAAAAACGTCTAAAGAAAAGTGGGTTAATCTGCACTTGGCTCATTGGGTCAACATCACATAGTGAGAACCACAGGAGTTAGAAAATCCCGATTTCATGTGGTGTGGGCCTGAATCGCACATCCACTTCATATCGGTGGATCTGTCTCCAAATTGTAAGCATATTCAAACATGATGTGGGTAAACACAGAGATAGAGGATACTCACCCCATGCGATGGGTAGGAAATCCATCCTAACTCCCCTTGGCTTGCTTTAGAGTCTAACAGGTTGACTGTGGTGAGGAAGAGAAAGAGAGAGGGAAAACAAAGAGAACATATGAGTGTCTAGTCCTTGTTAGCCCCAATTAGCCTTCATCTAATCCCAAAGGAGGGATCACCAACCTCAAGCGCTGATCATGACTCTATTTACTCAGCTGCCCCACACACACACACACACACACACACACACACACACACACACACACACACACACACACACACACTACGCTAACCAACAGTGAGAGCTGGCTTTCTTGTCTTGCTCCGTAAAGCATCAAAGCAGAGGTTGGCCGGGCTAACTGGCTACAACACAGATATCCTGGAGTGATATTGAACTAAAGTGGAGCCAACATTTCAAAAATCACAACAAGGAGCGTTTATTTTCCAAGTCTCATGGTTTTGACCCATCTGACCCCCTGTTCTACCTATCCACACATACGCCCCACGGTGATTGGACTGTCACCAGGTAAAGTAAAACATCAAATATCCAATCGCCAGTTTCAGAGGTGGTCAGAAATGCGATTGGCCACACTGAAAACAAAACAGAAATCCATTTATAATGAATGGAAATACAATTTTATGCGTGTGTCCTGCCAAGAATCCATTCCTATCAAACAGACACCAAGATGCAGAGCGGGAAATCCGTGTCTAATACATGGAATATGAAGGAGAACAAATAAGAAAAGGGGCTCCACTGGTGTGACGGCGCAAGTTCAGGCTTCGGGTTGGTGAAAGGGGTGTCATATGGTGCCAGAGTAGCAGCCATGTCAGTATTTAGGGTGCAGCTGGTAATTGCACTTCTATGGGCCGGCTCCTGCGACCAAAATCAGAAGTGCAAAGTAGACATAAACAGACTCTACTCACCAACCCTCTATGCACATATGTTGGCCAAATCAGCTCTAACATACAGTATCAGCTCCAAGCAGATTTCTATTCTAAGTATATAAATATGACAGAATATGACAATCATTCCCACATGGCTACAGTGTGAACGACTATCATCAAACACAACTGTCAGTGCGGACCATGACTTATGGAGTGAGGGATGTGGAGGCTGCCTTATGTAAAAATACAGCCTGTGAGTACTTCCACTTGTCCTAAAATAACAGAAAGCAACTGTTTATGGAGGTACAATACAAATAATGGAAGTGAGCTGGCAATATTAATTTAAATGAATTCATCCTGAGTTTCATTTTGATTCCTGCAAACTAATATGATGCCTTATTGTAGTGTGACTGAGAAGCTACTGCAGTGTGAAGAGGAAACAAAGAGATACAACTAGTGGGCTGAAGTGTGACAAATGGTGTTACAACCGCAGTGAATAAAACTCTTATTTGTGCACATTTTAAGGACGATGTTCAGATTTTTCCTCTTTTTTTTATTATTGATTCAAATAATAATCAATTTAAGTTTAGTGCGCCACATTTTGACTTAATCAGACAAAATTAGAATAATAATAATGAAAGAAATTACCTGCATGGAAACCTACAGGACAAATAATCAGCTATTATAAGTAAACAGAACAATAATGTCCCAAAGTTCTGATGGTCTCATCCTTTAAGTTTGAACATGAAGGCTATTTCTCATCCCACTGAGAGCATGTCAGTCCACAGCTCAACACACACATACATACACAAGCGAGCTCACACACACAACAAAGGGAAGCAGCAGTGCAGTTGGGCCCTGCAGCTGTAACTCTATTCACTGTGAAAATATGAGGAATACAATCTCCCTGTATTCGCCCATTCAAAGCTCCAGTAAGCAAGAGCGCACACATCTCCAAAGACAGTCAAAGAGAGTATTTGTGGGTCAGGAAGGACTGCTGTGGCACTGTGAAAACTATTTTAGTCAAGCAAAATTTACCCCTCACAAGCAGCAGAAACGAAATGTGCAGAGAAAAGTGATTTTGTCGCGCCATGAACTAATTGTTGTTTCACACTAGAACAAAGGTTGAGATGGAAATCATCATTTTCTGCAGGCTGGCCTGATAACTATCAGCCGGTGTGCCAAAAAGGGAGCCTGAAAGGGAAGGGGAGAAAGGGAGACTCACAGAGGGAGACTTATTATCACATTCCAGGCTCGAAAAGCTACTAAATTGAGGCTCACCTGAGCTGCAGCCATGCTCAGCCACTCAGCCAGTTGAGTGGCAGTAGACACATTCCTATTAGAGTCTAATGAAGCTATCTGTTCATTTCAGATAATAGCAGCTCAGGATCCAGGGCCATTGCTTCCAATTTACATTTCTCAACGAGCCGAGCCCACCACTCCAATTGAGCCGAGCGGGGGAATTTGAGAGCAGAAAATTAGACGGCTCTCATATCGCAGGAGGAAAAAGCCCCCTCCAGCTGCACGTGGCTGGGGAAATCAGCACCCACACGTGCACACAAACACGCATACTCGCTCACAAATGCATGCATAAACACTTAGACTGCACAAAAAAAAAAAATCACACCAAAAGATACACCTCATCCAAGAAGCTAGAGGAGTGAACACACATATTAAGACACGTCTTTGTACTAAAATGTGCCAAATAGATGAACACACATACACACTGAAAAATAAAACCACTTACAAACACACACGCATGCACACACTCACGTATACTGCATGCATACACTCACCAAAACATGCACATATTCCCGCACATGCGTACTCAAGCCAAAATGAGAGCATACACAAACATTTGCTGACGGTCTTTCTTACTCTCGCCCTCTCTCACCCACCAACACACACACACACACACAGTTAGCAAGCTAGCGTCAGCCAAGCATATAGCCCCTGCCCCATCAGGGAGTGCCTCTAAACGGGAACTAGGAGTATTAATAGCAAAGTGAGCCAGTCTGTCTGGGAGGGAGGAAAACCTCACAGAGGTAGAAACAGGTGAATCAATATATAACACCTACCTAGGCCATCATCAACCACCCAAATACTTAAACTGACCCTGACAAAACAGAAGTAGGAGAAGACGAGTTTTCATGATAAACTGATGGGAATACATTGGGTTTTTTTTATTGTTTGTTTGTTTTTTGGGGGAACTGGACTAAATCCAGCGAGCACCTTCACAAATACAATTTGAGACCACTTGTCAAGGAGCATTTATTCCCATTTTTCCACTTGCTAGTGGCCTTGTATCTCCTGACATGGCATACGTATGTTGAAATATTAACATGTAACATCGCAGCAAAGATCTGCAGGGTGCCTATTTTGACGTCTGTGCTCTCATAATTCAACAGCTAAGCCAACCGTTCGGTGGTTGCCTCACTTCCAGTAAAATATGATGAAGGAAACCCGATTCGCAGCAGATGTACACAGGAACTGAATCCTCAGACAGAATTAAAATGTTGGATGAGTGAGAAGAAGAAGAAGCTGTCAGTCAGAGTCTAGAATCAACACATGGCCTGATCAGCAAAGCGGAGACCCTCCCATCTGGACGGAGAAGACACTCCATTCAGAGCAGAACAGAATAGCTGCGTGCACATGTTCTTCGGATATCTCCCATCTCACTGTGAACGAAGTGGAGAGGGCTTTGTCTCTGCAGCCTGGCTCTGTGCATGTGAAGGTTGGCAGGCCGCAGTGCAGGCAAAGCAAGGCGACTTGTGTCTGTGTTAAAGGGTGAAGTGTTCACCTCCCATTATGAATTATTCAAGTGTAGAGTCGCTCTGTCTGATGTTGCTGCTGCTTGCCCAACCCCTCTGCCCCCATTCCTCTTTCTTTCTTTCTTTCTTTCTTTCTTTCTTTCTTTTTTGCTTTTTTCTCTCTATATATATTCTATTCTTATACCTCGTGCCTTACACATTCCTCATACAGCCTACACACATAGATTTAAACTCACATAAAGGCATACAGCCCTCTTGCGCACATACTGTATAATCTTATATCTTTACATTCACAAACAGAAAGACTCACACACCCACACAAACCTTGTGTTTTTATCTACCTCTGAAGTCCAGAACACATGCTGTTAAATTGAAGATACCATTGTCCATCTTCAGCTCAATGTTTGGCTAACACTCACATGCAAATAAAGGCCTATGTGTGTATGGAGAAAGGGGTGTTATTTTAAAAGGAGCAGCATGTGTAAGCACATTTACAGCTTCTCTGAAAGGTACCATCGCTCACAAACGCCCATCCGTCCCAGCGGGACTGCTGCGCCGGGCTCTCAGGGCCAAGCCTCCCCAGCGCCGGCTAAAAATACCCGAGGCCTCCCGACGCCCCGCAGCGGGCCAGCATCACACCACACAGCCACGCAAAGGGAAACACTGCACCACGAAAGAAGCAAAGAACTTTTTCTTTCCTAATAACGGTAACAAATATTTTTAAACAATACCCGATTTGTCATATTTTCCCCAGAGTTAAAATGAACCCGCAACTCTCAATGAAATTCCCATTTTCTCTGTTTCCCTCAACTTTTCCCAAAGTTTTATATAAGATCATTAGAAGTTAATGAAAGCCACACAGTAAATGTTGTCTTTAAAAAATGTTGGCCGAGGCTCGATGCCGAGATGGAATAGAAGATTACAAGAAATATTTCTGGACTTCTGGTTCCCTTATAAATAGAGAGGGAAATAATAAAATAATAACATGAGTTTTCCATCATCCCGTTCAAAGCTGAGGTTTGTTTTCCATGAAAATATATTTTTCTTATAATGTAATTAATGTATTTATTGCATCAAGTCCCACAGAGTCGATAAGTTGGCAGAACAGGCCTTTAATTAATTTCCCCATTTACTGATCTAGCTTTAATATAAGCTTTAGAAACGTGTCAACACATTTACAGCAGATTATTTTACGACCATCGATTTTCAAGTTTACAGACGTCCTGGTTAACCGTGAAGGCTCCTTTCTCCTGTGCTGCGCGGACAGATCTGATCTGTCGGCTCACAAATGAAAGCCAGTTTCACTTTGTTTAGCCTTCACTTGTGTGGACACAGACCTGCAGCACAGAACAACTAAAACAACTGGAGTTAGTTCAAAAAAAAAAAAAAAAGTTTCGTGACTGTGTCTAATTATGCACCTGAATATATTTAAAAAGAGGACACGTTCAGGGACTTTTAAGGTGACTTTATCAACCTCTCAGTTAATCACTCCCAAATGTGTTTCTGGCCAAAATTACAGCTTGCTTTGATTCAGTCTAAATGCGGATCAGGTGTACTCATCAGTGACTTTTACACTGGTTTTATCTGGTTTATTGCTTCACTGCTACCCTGCATTAGACAACAATTTAAAGTGTGTGATTGTCTCTGGAAACTGGAGCATAATCAGGTTTGCAAAGCAGAGCCATTTGCTCCGACGCTGTTAAAGCTTTAAACCAGACGACAGAAAGAGATCTGATGGTTCAAAGTGTGTTTTGACCTGTTACAGGTTCTTATTTGCGGTGTGGCAGTGTGTGTTAATTTCTATAGAATGAGAGACGCAGCGGCTCGATACTGACACTCTCTGGCAGATTTATGTCTTGGAAAGGTGAGTTTAATTAGCCGACATGTTTTTCATATTCAAACTTAGCACTTTTGCTGTTGCTGCTAACTTGAAAACCAGTGAAACGATTTATTTCTGTCTCTTTTTTTCAGTTTTGAACGTTTTTACCGTCTCTCTCTGACACACACACACACACACACACACACACACACACACACACACACACACGCACTTACCAATAGACTTTGGTATATTTTGTCAGGGTGATGAGTGTTCCATGTGGTTTCTTTTTCAGTGCTGAGCTCTTTATACAAATTATCCATCAGCTTTATGTCTATATAAACTTCTCCAGTATTATATAATAAATGCTAATTATAAAAGTTTCTCGGGGCAATGGCAATTTCCAGACTGACAGAACAGCTCTGCTGACCTCCACACTGCCACTCTCTGATCACTTCATTTTATTTTATTTAATTGCACGCTTTTACTGCACTCGTGCTTTCATGTCAGTAGTTGGGAATAAAACCTGCTGGTCTCCTGCATGTCACTGAGGACTAAAGAAGGAGCAGCTCTGCGACCTCTGCCTGAGCAAAGCAAGAAGTGGCGCACAAAAGGACTCGAAGGTAAACGAGGTAATACTGACTTTTGTGTTTTCGCACAGCAGATGAACAATTCAGATTTTAGGTTGAAACTTTTTGGGGAGTTTGAGAGTGACCCATAAGTTTCAGGGGTCTTCAGGGGATTTCAGTTGCAGGAGTGTGGATAGTAAATAAATTCAGCGGACACATGATGGATGGTTTTGGGGTGTATGCTCTTACAGGACTGCTCTCTCGACGTGGCCTTTGGATCCAAACTTTCCAAACTCCACCATCACGATGAGTTTCTCCCTTTTTGCAGCTGTCTGCATGTGCGGCAGGAGGATCAGGGACACGGTTTGGTGCCTTTATTACTTCACTTGATCGTCTCTGACCACTGAACCACTGTGGGGTAGATTACACCATCTAAAGGCTCATTCCGATTTATTTAATTACTTTATTGGTATTAAGGATTAAATCACTCAAATCCTGCTCACTCATTCACGCGAAGCACCATTTTAGAATCACACAGCTATGAGTGCATTCAGATCAGAGGTATTTTATTCATTCGTTGTACTTTTTATTTTTTATTATTTATTTTTTTTTCGTGATCATTGGCCCGTTAGACAGGGTGACCCAAATCTTTACCCAAATGCATTTCCCCCCCTGTGGGCAGTTTTAACCTTAACCCAGCTGCTCCTTCAGCACGCGTGTTCCTTTCCTTCTTCCTTTGACCCGCTACGACACACTTTAACCATGACAGGGATTTACTGCAGGGCCTAACAGTTGATTTTTTCCCTCATATTTTGAAGGTTATCATAAAGTTTAACAAATCTGCAAGTCCAGGAGGAGACTGTTTCACTTGTTTCCAGCGCGGACTCACATGTTCGAAGAAGCCACTCTGCTGACCGTGGATCGGTCTCCCCGCTTTCAAAATATCCCCGCATGCAGGCTAGTAACTGAAGAAGTGAGCCGGGCTTGAAATGGAAATGAGAGTGCGCACCTTCCTCGTTTTTCACTCGTTTAAAGAAACGTCGGATTTAAACAGAATC
Source organism: Chaetodon trifasciatus (assembly GCA_037975065.1). Taxonomy (NCBI): domain Eukaryota; kingdom Metazoa; phylum Chordata; class Actinopteri; order Chaetodontiformes; family Chaetodontidae; genus Chaetodon; species Chaetodon trifasciatus. The sequence continues at coordinate 6,077,824 of JBBMOE010000006.1, forward strand.
TCAAACACAGTCGCTCCATGACTTCGTCAAACGGACAGTGAACAAGATCCCCACAGCAGCCTGCAAGCCAACTGTTTTTGGATGTATTTAGGTCAGAACCATAAAAAGAGACATCCGCGTTTTTACGCACCATGCGATTGTGCTCATCTTCTATTTATTGCCTTTAAATCGCTGTCTGGAGAGCCGAACTGGGGCGTCTACCCCAAACGGATTCTTGGATAAAGCGGATCAGCGTGGACCTCTCATGGAAACGCAGACATCGGAGTTTCTTTCCGTGTCTCCGGCCCCGTCATAACTCAGCGATGGGCGCTTTGGGAGCTGTCTCGCCATCGTTCAGTTCATTCACCCCCGTTTAAACAACTATCAACCGCCCCGTTCGCGACACTGACCGAAAACAGGCTGCCTTGTCTGCCTTGTTTGGATGAACTTTCAAGTTTATTGTCAAATTACTGTCAGTTAGTGATCACATCCCGGCTCCTCGCGCTCCACACGGTCACCTCCACGCGCTCCAGGTCATCATATTATTGTTATCAGCAGAATTTGGACAGTAGCAAGTCAGCGCCGAGCGCACGGCGCTGCTCGAGACGTGTGCCGTAGCGCACCGTTCACACACATACACACACGTACGCGCGCACCCATACGCATAAACACACATGTCCGCAGAGCGAGAGTTCCCTTACCTTCATTGGGGGGGTAGATGATGGGCACCGCAGGAAGAACGCAGGACAACAAAAGCGGTAAAATGAAAAGGAGTGATCGCGGATTGCAATCCATGGCGGCGGATCAGAGGTGCATAACTCCATGAAGCCACTGACTGATCTGAGAGCGTCTTCTCTCCACTCAGCTTTCTCCCTCTCTCCTGCTCCGTCTCCCTCCGGTTGGAGCAGTTTTCCGCTGGGTCCTACAGAGTCTGACAGACAGACAGCGAAAACACAGCGCGCCAAGTTCACCACAGGTCAGTTTAGATCCTTCACGTCTTCCTGACGTGAATGACAGCTATTCAGCATATTTTGCAGCCTGTGCAAAACTGCAATTTGATTCACTAGAATGGAGAGCAATCATGGCAACAAAAGGGGCAACACCGTGCATCTATGCTCCCGTGACCCTCTACTGGAATAATTCAGTCACATTTCCCAAACATCACTTACAGTATTCCTCTGCTTTACTCTCCCAGCAAGTGAGTTAAACATACAGCTGGTTCTCAACAGGAACTATGCGATATATGTAATATATGTGACCTCTTATCACATTAGAGAATCACTGAGGCTTTATTTAGCTCAATTATAATTACAGCAGCTTAGTCCAGGATTTACAGACCTCTGTTAGAACAAGTGGAAATCAAATGCACTTAACAGCCAATAAGAATTTCTTTATTAAAGGAGCATGCAGGACAATCAATAAGAACCTGATGTTTTTAATAAAACAGCGGCCTGTGATTTGGACGCATACAGAAGGAGCGTTATGGTTTTAATTCTGAGAGTGGAGCAACCGTTACTGCCCACTTGCTTTACATTAAGAATCTGGAAGAGCGAACAGGCTCCTGCCGGCCTTTGAAATGGCCAGGAGGGACGCTTTAACCTTATTTTGGAACAAACAGGAACCAGTTGATTTATTTTGTCACAGGGAAAGTGATGCAGATCCTACAAGCAGGGCACATGGAGAACTAATGCGTGTATCAAAACAATTATTTTTTGGTTCATCTTACTGTTGTTAAAATGAAGTGAAGTCATGATAAGACTTGTTTTTATGCTTAAATTACTTTGATTTTCTTGGCTGCTCACACATATGATTTACAGTCGTGTAATTTTAACACAACTAATGGCCTACTTATGAAAAAACATCATAAATATTTATTGATACTGCTTCAGTGTGATAATGCTGGCTGGCTGACGGACAGAGCTTTATTCATCATTGTTTGGCGGGACCTGCCGTGTGCTTGTATTTGTGCATTTTTCTGTGAGGGCCATTAGGGGCCCCTGACACCGCAATCCTTGATCTGCACTGAAAGGCTGGGGTGGCGGTGCAACGTCAGGGTCCTCACCGAGACGCCAGCTGTTGTGGTGGGGGGTTGGAGTTTGGGAAGGCATCTGACGTATGGGAAAAGTTAAAGAACTCAGCACACACGAGCCAACGGGGCAGCTCCACTTGGATTTTGTAGAAACTGTTAGAAAATTCAAGCGACTTCCAGGATGTGATTTATAGCACGATCACAGCGGGGGCTGCAGTGGGATGTCTCTCTCCGTCGCATATAAAAGAAATTCCTCTTGCATTAAATAAGACAAAATATTTTCTGTGATGAAAAGCTAATTTACTAAGCATATTTCAGCGGTGGGGATTTTTCCAAATCTGAAAAACCGAGGGCGATGCCAAAAGTCACAGTGGCATCCAGTTTAACTAATGCTAATGTTATGCTCCCACTGAATGAACTTAATGAACTTTTTTTTTTTTTTTTTTTTTTTCAGAAGAAAGATTATACAAACCATTACCTCACGGTAGAAAACATTGCAAAATTTGTGGAAATGTGTGTGAGCCTATGCAAATGACATGCTGCATTTTGACTAATGGCTACACGCGTGGAGCTTCGCTTTCACACACTTGTGCATTTTGAGGAGAATTTTTTTTATTTTATTTTTTTATTAAGTGTCTCGCTCAGTTGATTATGTTGCTGGCAGTGTGTTCAAAAGTCCTTTGAAACGAAGCGGGGCATTTTTACAAAGCATTTAATGTAGATATTTTATGACAAATGGCTTAACAGCAAAGTCAGAGCACCGTCTCACTCTGAGAGATTTATTAGTTTCAGCTTGTCGATGGATACAGCGAAGAATGATGTCAGGAGGTCTCCGGCCACGTTATTAAGTGGCTGTGGCATGTGGATTTACAGCAGGCTTTAGACACGCCAGCCTTCGTCATACATCATCTTCTACATCCCACTAATTCACTTATTATACACTGAGAGAGATTAATACGAGAGGCTCCACGGCTAACAATCAATTCAAAGGCTGGTCGTTCTGGTCTCGTAGTTGACACATGAGGGTGTAGTTTTTTCTCAGAAAACAACTGCTTTAATTTTCAAATACTACGTATCCATGGTGAGTTGTCAGAATTATAAATATCCTGGAAGTTGGAAAAGAAAGCAAGTGTTCAAGAATTATGAGCTTAAGTTATTCTAAAACGCTACTCTTTACATGCGCTTTTTTGAACAGACATGCCGCTCAAAGTGCTTAAAAAAGCATATTAAATTGAATGCTGACAACAGAACAGTTGAAAATTAAAATGACTGAAAGCGCTCTTGATTGTACAGTATTAATATGATGACAGCATATGATACAAATATAAAGGAACTTCTTGCTGACAGTCAAACATAATTAACAGTAATTGCTTTCATTTGGTTGTCTGAGAGTTGCTGTTATTGTGCTTTTATTCAATAAACCTGCAAGTTAGTTCAGACTAATTGTTGAAAATCTGTTTCTGATTGTGGTGAATCGGAAAAATGCGACGGGTCCCTCCCGTCTATCCACTCCAACATTTTTTCCCTCTTCTCAATGAGCGCTTGTCCATTCTTGAACCCTTGCCAGTGGAACAATCCGGTACGAGATGGAGGAAAATATTGATTTAGAGCCGCAATTGTAAGTCATGATGTGTCCTGACATGGCTGTGTAGTGCTCCAAACTCACAGAACAGATGCTGCTTAGGAGCGGCTTTGAAGCTGCCGAGGCCTGGCCTTCTTACACAGTAACATACAAACAAACAAACAGATAGGCGCACTGTGTTTACTGCCTGCTGTCAGTACCCTCTTCCTCCCTGCGGTTCTCAGGCGGCACATTCCTCCATACTCACAGCGTACAGAAGGAGGAGAAGCCAGCGGGCTGCTGGCATGTAACACTATCCCCCCACACCAAACATCATACCAGGGACGCTTTCTTACCATTGCCAGCACCACCACTCTTCACCATTTTCCCTTGTCCTTTTTTTGTTGCAACCCGGGGGAATTCTAAAACTGCATAAAATTGCAATATTGTTCTCATTAAAGCACTTTTTTTTGCACATTATACCCATGTGCATGATAAAAAATACTGCTACAGCATTCTTTATGAGACATTCAAGAGGAATGATAATAACAATTAGTACTAATACGAACAACAATGTGTTTCACTTGTCCTCAAAAAATAGAAAGGGCAAAAACAATGATTAAAGCAGCGGGACATTCAAACTACCATCCAGCAAATACTAGGTGACTTTAAGTAGAGCCAATGCTTCTTATGTCCCCTCAGAGATTCTGTGATATTTGTCTGAAACCAGTAAAAGCTGCAGCCTCTCATTGCAACCATTTTCCAGTAAAAGCTAATTTCGTAACATCAGGCTGAGTTAATATCAGCTCATTCTTATCTCGTGAAGAATGCGTCCAGTTGTTTACATGAAGAAATCAAGCGCCCCTCTGTTTCCGGTATTCGCACCCATGATTAATTGGGTCATGGTTCATGTGGCAAATTCTCCTTCTCGCCTTCAGAGAGACGGCTGTGATATGACTGACCGACCTGCCATGACTGGGTCCTGTGAGACAGAGCTGGGCCTGCTTCCCACTACGAACAACTCTCTCTCTTCACATCCAGGCACAATAACGTTTCATCAAACTGCTGCAGCACAGCGGGAAGAGGCTGGCAGAGAGGAGAGTGTAAGGCATGACAGAAGTAGATTTATGGATTATTCCTTTTATTCTTTGAAGTAAAAGATAGGATTATCGCCCAGTGTTAAAAGCAGGACTGTCCCCTCGATGCCATTCTGTAAAACCTGGGAAATAAGAGGTGCTGCACCCTTCAGCAAAGATTTCGTAGTTTTCCATGATGTGTGGTTTGCAGTGTTTTGTCACAGGCTTGTTTCTACTACGGCAGAAACATTGGTCAAAAATATGGTCATATGTGTGTCTGTGTGAGTGACAGCAGTATAAGCAGTTGGTTGTGTTTTTCCCTCAGAAAAGCAACAACCTGTCAGAACAAAACCTGGTGCTGAAAGCAGTACTCCAGTTCTTCATTTAGGAAAAAGTAGGAATACTACAAATAAAAGGTGAAATACTTATGCTACAATACTGTCTTTAAAATGCTCGATAGGTGAAACGAAACTGTCAGCGCATGAAAGTACTCATGGTGAAGAAGAGTTGAGTTCGGTTTTGCAGATGGGATATTCTGTTTGGGGGATTTCTGTGATGCGTAAGGAACAGAAAGAGAGAACGAAAAGGAAGGACAGAAATAAAGATGTGAGAGTCAACGGAAAATCTGAATGTGAAACTTAAGTACAGCCAACACACGAATGTGCCGGAGAAAGAAATATAACACATTGGAAGGTAGAAAATCCTCAAAGTTGGACTTAAGTAGTGTAACTGAGTGCTTGTATATTAATGCTTTCATTAGGTTTGTACCAAAGATTTATACAAGAAATATCTCACAACAAAGACATCCAACAGAAGGATTATTAATATTAAAGCCCACGTTCTCATAGAGGTCAGTGCAGAGGACACGGTGACAGTAGCGGGACTCTTTGTTGATGGTGCTTTTCCCTCTGTCTGCCCTGGGTGGATGTTGTTGCTCATGAAAACCATTCTTTGAGATAGCGAGCGCCAAAACAGACATTTAACTAGATGTGAAGCTACTGATTATTCCTCTAAAACAAAGCATACAACAGTGTCCTACCTGGGAACACATTTAGACAGCCGAGAAATGCTCTGAAACAAAACAGTCTGACATGACGGTTTATTTACTGGAGGGCAGCTAAACAAGGCTGAACCATAAGAGCTGGTAATTAGAGAGGGAGGAAACAACATTTGGTCTCCTTGATGGCATTGAGGTTTTGTCACAAGGAGACACACAAAAATGCAAACAAGCTGACAGAAACTCTCCCACCGTTTCTCTCCCTCACACACACACACACACACACAATACACGATCTTGTGAAGAGTAAAGTTTGGACATGTGTTTGATTGTAAATGAAATGACCGATTTATTTGAAGTTTTCTGAATATAAATCCCTAAACAATCAGTTTTTCCCTGCTTTCATTCCTTGCTGTTAATACACACAAACTGTCTCCAACTCAGCTAAAAGTGGAGTCAGCAGCCAGTTTGCATCTTGAAATGTGCAAAATTAATCATTTTAGCTGAGAAAAGAAAACATCGTTTGGAGGCAGAATACTCGATCGCTAATTTGACTGCAATGATAAACTCATTTCATGATGTTGCGACAGAACAGTCATGGCCAGGCACCGCCACAGATAATTAGCTTAAGTGAATGGAAGTACTGTGCTTTCTGAGAGGGAGTTCTGTCCTGATGCAAGAGGACGTCCGTCAGAGAATCAGCTCTCATCAGACTTTGAGGGACAGTGTCTTAACCCCCATCTCGCTCCCTCTGCTGGTCCCTCTGCCAGTATTGTCTTGGAAACTATTCCTCGTCCATCTGCTATAGGATTACATTCAAGCAAACGCGCACACGCCCGCGCAAAATAATAGCTTTCTGAACAATGCCTGTCAAATTCGACCTTGTAAGCAACGCACTTGACTTTCAAAGCAACTCCAGAGTGACAAAGAAGCCGTTTCTGCATTTTTATTCAGAAAATCAACTTTCATAAAATACTCACAAATGATGAGAATGAATGCGGCATCTCAATATTGTTGGCTAAAAAAAAAAAAAAACTGGTAAAGCAAGCAATGAATGATCAATGTTCAAAATGTCACGTGACAGTTTAGAGATATTTAGTGGATTATTTGGCTTCAGCAGTGATTGATTATTTTGTCTGATAACATGTATTAAACCTTAAAAGACCATGTCTGTAATAACAGATCCAGAGGTGAGAACAGGAAGTTCTGCATGTCAATCCAAAGTCATAAGGAGGGTATCAGTTACTGTAACAGTGTGTGTGTGTGTGTGTGTGTGTGTGTGTGTGTGTGTGTGTGTGTGTGTGTGTGTGTGTGCGTGCATGCCTGTATGCTTTCTAATGGCTTCACTCTCAGAGCAGCAGTCCTCATTGGGAAGACAGTCAGGTCTGTTGCTGCGCTGTTGCAGAGACATTTAACTAAAATATTCAGGAGAAAAGCACCTTAATTATACAGATGATGGAATACAGGCCCTGAAGTAGTGTGTGTTTGGGCGTGTGTGTGTGTGTGAGAGAGAGAGTGTGTCAGTACCACACGACTTCCATAATAGCATCTAATTGGCCTATGGCTCCGCCGATCTGTCACTCTCATTGGGTGCATCTGTGTTGTCTAGACTGTTGATGCAGCTTTTTTTTTTTCCTGGAGACACATTTATGTGTGCTTATATGGTATACACACACGCACACACATATGAATGTTTGCACAATGTATAAGCAACACAAGTATATACATAACGCAAACACACACAGACAAGTGTGCACAAACATTCACTCACTACTCACGTCCGCACAAAGTGTGGTGTATTATGACAGACTTTGGTGTTTACTTCTGGTGCTGCAGGAGAGGAAGACGAGACAAAATGGAAGACACTGTGGAGTCAGGAAACACAAACACACACACGCACTCACACACACACACGCACGTGCACACTTGTTGCCTGCGCCCTGCCAAAGCTACTAAATGAGGTGTTCCTTTTTCATTAATCATGGCTGTTGTTCAGGTTACCTGAGTGACACACGGTCAAGCAGTTAGCCAAAAAAAAAAAAAAAGGCTGGAGCACTGAGTGACACTGAACAGCACTGCATAGGTTCTAATTATATCACATTAATGTGTTTATTTCAACACCTACTCATTAAATTACCCTCTCTGGGCCTACACAGAGCATTTTCATTAAGAGTATATGGCTGATTTATTTGTGAAGGAAAGCTTATGGGGTTTTGACACAGAAGCATGAACTGCATATACAGAACAACATGAGGATTAATGTGCTGCACTGATGGATAACGTAAAACACGTGATGCCTTCAGACTTTTACTGGAAGCTGAAGCTTAAACAGAGCACGGTGTAATGTCGAAATAGTAATGTCTTTGTCTACCATTGTAAACCACCCTTATGTGTATTTTTGTGTTTCTGTCATCTTCTCATAGTCTCTCGCCTGTGGAGCTAAGAACAGTTGGCAAGCATGGTGAAAACCAAGGCTATGGGTGTGGTGCACATCCACAAATTTAATCCCAACTGTGTTTAGTAAGACCTTGTGTTGAAATATCAGAGTGTCCTGGTTAAATCCTTCCTGGAAGCCTCGCTGGAGTGCCGTTTTGTTTGCGGCATCGCTCTTAACTGTGCTACAAAGCGTAATATGCAGATTACAACCCCACTGGAAATATACATTTACAATAAGATATTCATTAGTCAAACATCACAAGATAAAACCTTTCAACCATGAGGCATTTTGACTACTGTGAACAGTAAAGAAGCTTCAAAAAGTGCTTTTCTTTGTGTATAATATGTTTCAAAGAAGCCCATAAGAAGCAGAGATTAACTTTTCTCATTACTATTAAACCTCTGGAATATTAGTTACTTTAGATTTCTTATCATCTGCAACTATACTGCTGTACAAAAAAGTATTAAAGCTAGACTTTAACATGTTGGGTGCTGTCTCGAGTGCAGTCATAAACATGCATTTACAAGGAACTTGGGGAGCATTAAAATGCTTTACAGGAACTGTTAGAAGAAGCATTTGACCAAACTCAAACTCCAAACTGTCAAAGAACTTATGTGAAACGTTAGAGGAAAGTGAAGCTGAGCTGCTGATGTGAACAAGTGAACAATTATGTGTGCTTCTTGGACTGGGAATGATTATATTTGCTCAGTTGAACATAATCACATCAACTCATAATAAGCAGTTGTCACATTAGTGATTATACATTGCTGACGATGCTCAAACCGACTGCTCGTCACATAAACTTGCACACGAGAACAAAAACCACCATGTATGAAAAACAAGACATTGTATCCACTTTTTATTACTCACAGAGAGTCTGCTGGGCGTGTTCACTCTTTTCCAGCCACACTTTGCCATGTTAACTGTTACAACCCCGATAGATGTCGAGCACAACCTGAAGGTGGACGAATTTGCCCAAAGCCATAACATATGAAACTATAACTAACCTACAACCCCGATTCCAAAAAAGTTGTGAAGCTGTGTGAAACATAAATAAAAACAGAAAGCAATCATTTGCAAATGAACTATTTTCCTGGAGTCCAGGTAGTAATATCCTTTATCCAATCATGTGCTCACAAAGTGGTGAACCTCGCTCCATCCTTGCTCATGAACAGCTGAGCCTTTTTAGGATGCCACTTTCATATCCAATCATGATACTATCAGCTGTTAGCAATGAGCATGTTTACCTGCGAAATGATCCAAATAGGTGTTTTTGGAGCATTCCACAACTTTCCCGGTCTTTTGTTGCTCCTGTCCCAACTTTTTGGAAACATGTTGCTGCATCAAATTCGGAATAAGCAGATATTTACAAAAATCAATGAAGCTGACGAGGTAAAACATTAAACATATTGTCTTTGTACAATTTTCAATGGAGTATTTGTCAAAAAGGATTGGGTTCAGGGTTGTAACTTTCTTCCTTTGGCTGCTTCCCACTGGGAGTCACCACAAAGGATCATCTGCACACCCAACCCTGCATGGACATCAGCATATTGTCTTCATCAGGGTTGTCACTAATATATGTATATACAGTGTATTCTACATCGCTGTTTGAGAAATAATGAAACCAACAGCGCAGGTCAAAACGAGCCTGTGACTCTATTGTTGCTCATCATAACCAACCCTGTTCCCGTAAAAACCAAACGGCACTTCATCATGAATCAGGTATGTTGGCGTCCGTTATCCCATTATTTGTCAGCGCAGTCTGAGTATGTATATCCTCTGGCACACATGGTTACCATCAGCACAACTCTGACCACAAAACCACAGTGTTAGTCTAATCTCTAAATACCGTGTGTAATGCCCCCCATGTCATTATGTTGCCTCGCTTTATGACACACACACAGTCCTCCAAAACAGCACAGCGATGAGAGTATATTTGTACCACATCCAAGCGAATCACTGTAATACTGAATGGCAAAACCCTCATCACTTGTCACAGCGGCTGTCTTTCATGTGAAGGGCGTCTGAAGCTCTTCCTGTCTTGTTTCAGACGTTTTAAAGGCATTCTGCAGAGGGCTTAACCTGCTTTGACCAACAAGCAGGCACACAGCCTGAATACTGCAAGCCTGCGTTTGTTTCGGGCTTTTATCTGCGTGGGTTGATGAGGAAGGTGGGGTCACATTTGGGTAAACTTCTATTGTCCTTTGTCTTAGTCTTTAACTGCCACTGTCTCTCTCTCTTTCCACATCTCTCCAACTCTCTTTCTCAGCTACCAAGACTCATCCTGAGAACAGAGAGATTACCTCCATTTGTCTTCATTAGCATATTAGCTAACAGGCCCTTTGCTGGAGCCCGTGGGAAACTGCTGTAATTGCTAAGATAGCTGTAGACTAAACCACTGAAGGAATCTGCGGTGGTGTGTGCGCGTGTTTCAGTAATGGAGGGATTGCAGAGATGAACTTCACCTTGACTCCCGTCTCCCATGCTCCTCTCTTCTGCCTTATATCTCTGCGTGTGCTCCGCGTGTGTGAGAGCAGCGAGGAAACAACAGCCCAGAAAATTACTCTGAGCAGCCAGCTGTTTCTGAATCTCATCACAGGAATTTATCAACAAGCGTAATTCTGGCACCAGCCTCCTATGGTGCTACAAACATTTCCATGAAAAGAATCATCGCACAACTTTCCCATCCTCGCTTGTGAGAGCTAGCTGCTTATGAGGGGTATTTTTGAGTTTTCAATTCACCCGGATGAATGCAGAAATGAATTATCCTTGCATATCTGAATTACTGGGGAAGAGAGGTTGTTTGATCCGTTCTAATATATGGATGATTGCAATACACTGTGATTCAAATTATGAAGCGTGCACTCATCCTCAAAAACACCCTATACAGTCCAACTGGCAGCTGAAATGCTCCTAATTGCAAGGCACAAACAAACATAAAAATTACAGCAACTGTGCCCAATTAGGGGATATTTTTGCATTGCTTTCTGTGGTTCTATGGTTGATTAGCTGCCTGTTCAGGTAAGCAGTTACCACTGAGTACATCTGAAGTTCGAAGAGTTCAGGTCAGAAATGTGTCTCCTAAGTTTCCATACATTTAATGGAATTCGGGAGTTGTATTAATATAAAAACAGTTTGGTTGATTATATGAATTCAGCAGTTAACTGGAAGCTGAAGGTTATCCTGTCTGTATGCACCAGTGAACCACCAGTTAATAGCTTTCTTTCTCTTGTCTCATTACTGTTGCAGGAAGAACAGAGAATGGACACCCACAATGGGAGATGACTAAAAACATGGCTTACGTGTAGTGTACATGGCATTAGTCAACATATAGTATGAATCACACTGTAATCCCCAACATTGCATCACTGTTGACAAAGAGGGCAACAGAAAACAAGGGCAAGCACGAGCACAAGAACACAACGCTGTCCAATTATGATGCATATGTAAGCACAAACCACACCAATTCGCCCTGGGGGTGCATGGCTTGCGTGTACAAGCCGACCAACATACACACGCTTCTTTGTTAGACAGTCTAAAGCGCTGTGACACAGGCCCAGTGGCATAGTTTCACTGACACACACACTTAGCATCACGCCATCTCTTACCTTCAAATGACCATTTTTTAATGAACTTAACTATTACAGTAGACAGCAATACTCTGCTGCAGAAACACCGCATGTTACATGTGAAATGCTTTACCAGACACATTATGATTCATAACTTGGACAAAATCAAATGTATTTCAAGTCCTGCCATCACCAGCTGAAGCTGGCCTTCAGCCAAACATGTTCAGTCTTTTTCATAATCAGTACGACAATGCACATGACTGTTGTTGCCTCTCTCAAGTGATTATCTCAGGTCAGCGGAGTGTCTAACCAGGGATGGCATTCACACATGAAGACACTCACAGTTTCGCTCATTTCAGCCATCAGCAAAAAAAGATGCTATGGAACAACGTTGCCATTGTGAAAAGCAGTCTGTTAGCACGAAATCCATGTGCATTACCATCCATTTTCCAACAACCAAGACAGGTAAAAGAGAATCAGATACCTTATTTCATGGTGCTCTCATTTCTGAGACCTGCAACCAATATGTTTGTGCTGTGAACATCTTCATTTTCAAAACGTGGGCTTCAATCATCAATGAGAAAACACCAAGCTAAGCATTTCTAGTCACAAGCTTTTCAGGGGGAAATAAGGAAATAATAAGGAAAATCAAATGATTATTGACTTGATGACTCCTGAACTCCTCCAAGGTTGTATATAAGAAAAAGTAAATATTCTGCAGAAGTGAAGAGATTTAAAGATTATCCAAAACAGAGAGATATCAGATATCTGTCTTTAATCAGTGATGGAGGTTGTGGCTGACACATCATCCCATTTCAGTTGTAGGTGCTGACAATTTCCCCCTCAGATAACTTTTCCCCCATGTGTTCCCCATCTTACTGGAATTAAAGTAATTTACCATTTTCCAACCCCTGTGTCCCTGTATTAATTCTTCATTTATTTTTGGTTACATGCTAAATATGTGAGTGGTGTCAAAATCTTTGACAAATATAAATATTTGAGGGCAGCTTCAGAAATGAGTCCAGTCAAATGTGATGTGGATCACAAGCTAATCTCACCCATTATATAAAACCACTACTGACCATTAGCTAGTGTGGGTAGCTAGCAGAGCATAGAGGTGTTTGTTTGCATTTCAGCTGGCAAAAACTCTCAAGCTTCCAAAGAACGTGGTTGAGGTTTAGCGTAGTGCCAGAGTCATGCAAATACATCGTCTTCATCAAATAAGCCGAGCTGCTCCAAGTACTACGGTTAAAAACAATAGGAGATAGAGAGGGATTTTTTTTTTTCTTATCAAGAACAGATGAGTTTCAGCCTCCCTCTGAGGATGTGTAGAGATTCTGCTGCCCTGATATCTACGTGGAGCTCGTTCCACCACTGTGGAGCCAGGACAGAAAAACAGTCTGGATTCTGTTGAGCGGTAGCTGGGTGCTCTTAGAGTGAGGGAGTAGCAAGCTGTTTGGCAGAAGCAGAGTGTAGGGGACAAGCTGGGGTGTATGCTTTATGCTTGGCGTTATAACTATGCTCAGTTTGAACTTGCACATCAGGTGCAACTGGTGGTATGGCACAACTCTGGCTTTGTATGCAGCTTGGGTGGCAGCAAGAGTGGCCAAAAAAAAAAAAAATGTAAAAGAAAAAATAAAGCAGGAAGATCAAATGAAGTGGAGGAATGGATGAGAAAAGGTGAGAGACTGGTGGAGTTTGGTAGAAAGGTTGCTTTGGGCCTCCTATACATTGATTGAGTGCAATTTGAGGTGCCGTCTTGTCTGCCCGGATACTCCAGCACCACTTAGATTCTGCTCACTTTGCCAACCCCACCCAGGCTTACACTTCCACCATCCTCCCATCTTGCCTTTACTTCTCTTCATCCATCCATAATACAAAGTTTGCCAGGGGCAGAACCACATGGGCAATTTCAGAAGGAACAGCGTTGCAATTGCGTCGCCTAAAAAAAGTGCTCAATTGACCTGTCTTGTTAAATGAAGAAGGCCTGACTTTTTCCCACACATTGTCTCTCCTATGTACTTGAGAGCCAAGGCCAATCCAGGCCGTGCCAGGTCAGAGAACTGTCAGACATCTCACTCTGACACACTATCCCTCCCTCCCTCTCTTCAGTCTCTGCCAGCCCTCCACCTCATCCTCCCATAGGCTTTCATGGAAAGTTGCCCTCTTTTGTTGTGCCAGAAGCTACATCCGAACACTCCTCTGTCCCTCTGCCCCTCAATCATACCAAACTGAGGTTACAGAGGTCTTCAAGATGGATTATTTTACCTCTTCCTAAAGCAATAAATCACACATTGGACCATCCAGGGCAGAGCAGTAGAGTTCTTTCTGGAGCTGTAAGTACAGCAATCATGGCGGCCTGACAGCTGGGATACCTGCTCAAGGACTGATTTAACCTGCTATCCTCTAATGACCTCACACAAACACCAGGTCAATCAGTCAAAGTAAACACTCACATGCATTTCAGTGCACAAACAGGCTTGTATACTGAGGTTTGATCAATAGGGGTCTTTTTCAAGGCTGATACTGATGTCATTGCTATTATTTTGGAGCGGAAAAACATCAGAATGATTATCAGTTCCAGACTCACAGGTACATAAATACTGGCAGTTTTGTTTTCATGAGGTAAGGCAAATTTAGCTTGATGCATTGGCAAACTGATCTGTTGGCTTAAGCCAGTTACACAATCACACGCTGGCAGACTGCCAGAACAGTGAGCCAAAAGTTAGGCGGCTTTCCACAAGTTACATCCAGACTCCCACCTTCACACCTCATGGCCAGTTATGTTCTGTTGGTTTCTTTCTGATCACCTATAGATTTACAGCGGACCACCTGTGAGACTCACGTACCAAGCACAGACACGGACACGCCGACACACACAAAATACAACCAGCTGGCAGACAGCAGAGATCCAGTAAAGGAAGGCTATGATTGATGTCTAAACACAAAGGAACAAATGAAACCAATCAAAAGTAATCAGGACTGGCAGCTCAATACAACGGAGGCTGGGCAAACATAAGGAATATGTCCGCGGGTTGACAAGGATGCAGCTACATCCTCTGATTACAATAGCGGCTTGCCATACTGTATACAATCTGTTTCACTGTTAGTCTCAGTTCAGTGTACAAATGTTTACCTTGAGCAGCGGACGATGAACAATGACTTTCATGGGAAGTAGATGAGCAATGTTTTACTGACACTTAAAAACATTCACTGGAAACATTCACATGATGTTTTGGCTGGAGCTTGTGCAGGAGCATCCAGACCGATCTTCATTTTGCCCTCACAGTGCAAAGTACATCGAGCATGTCTAAACTGCAAAACGTGGATTCTGACTGTCTAGAAAGGTAATTTCAGTGTAATAGTGTTTATGTACTTAAGCTGGCCAAAAGTACACCATCAGTTGCCAGTTTATTAGGTAGTCCAAGCTAGAACTAATGCAGTAAAAGACAACAGTCCTACAAGAAATCCTACATTTATGCAGGCTATAATTTAATATGTGTTGATTCAACTTCAGGATGGAGTTTATGATGCTGCTGAGCTGCAGTGTACAGAAAGGTGTTCCTGTTATAGCTTCCCTTATTGATACCAATAGGGTGGACAAAATAATAGTTCTTAATTGATATTTTCTGACCAGTTTTCATCTGTAGGATGACAGCCTGCCAGACAACAGGGCTGGATTACGCTGTGGGTTATAATTGTTCTGTGGTATTGTACAAAATAACTTCAGGAAAGAGGATTTAGTAAAGGTCAGTAGCTGTAACAGCATTTCTCAGCTAAAAAAAACACATCTGGCAATCATCATTTTTATAGCTGAGTTTTCGAAATGACTCCCAAAACTCCACAGAGGCTAATTTACCTGAGCCACAACTGCAGGTGGACTGATTGAAAAAATGCTGAAATTATTTTGTGTTAAGTCGGGACAAAACATGCCACATAGAGACAACACCGGCACAGAGGAACAGCTTTTACAAGCTGAAACTAGGGGGAATAACAGGCATACATTAAAGAGTGATCAGGAAGAAGAAACCTACGATGGCCACACACGACCCTGATTGCAACACAAAACTGAAGAAACTTCTGGCTTTGGCTCCATCGTTCAGTGTGCGAGAGCCTTTACTGTTGGCAATATTTTCTTCCTTTTTCTCTCGGCCGCTTCATTTGCAAAAAGCAGATAAGGCTGTTTCTGAGAGTTTAAAACATGACAATGCTGTCTCATCATCAGAAGGAAATTTTCATTGAACCGTCCCAACAGCACATCTGAGAGATTACACTGTGTATTGGCCTTAAAGCTCTCCCAAAACAGGGTGGGAACCTATTAATGGTTTAAAAGTAATT
The DNA here is from genome assembly GCA_037975065.1 of Chaetodon trifasciatus. Taxonomy (NCBI): domain Eukaryota; kingdom Metazoa; phylum Chordata; class Actinopteri; order Chaetodontiformes; family Chaetodontidae; genus Chaetodon; species Chaetodon trifasciatus. Next base: position 6,093,810 of record JBBMOE010000006.1, read on the forward strand.
AGCGCAATATAGTAATTAAGTCTTGCCAGAATGACAGTATTTATGGGTGTGTACTTTCTTCTGGTATTCCCAATTACACTGCGGTTTGCTGTATCCTGTGGAGCTGGAAGCGCTGGTGAGGCTGTTGATTTAAGCAGGAACAGTGAACTGCAGCAGTGTGAACGACATTCTCCATTCTGAAGGTTATGCATTCAGCCTTTTTCGTTGTTAGTGAGCTCCTAACATGTTGACGGCAGATGTCTGCTGCCTCAGCCAGTTACTGGCATCGCAAACTGCTGGTAGTAAAATATAGTCACAGTAACTGTACCATTAACTATATCTCTGCGGTGAACTTACTCACCCCTCACACACACACACACATACACACACGCACGCACAGAAACACATTAACACATCATGGTGGCGCAGTTACTCACTCTTCATAAAGCAGCAATGTTTGCTTAAGCAACCGCACAAGGGAAATTAACTTAAATTCTTTGTGTTTGTCTCCATCACAAACACACCCACATACACTCACATAACGCACACAAATCACTTCGGGGATATGTCAACAGATTCTGTCAGAAAGAGATTTCTTGTTTTCTTTTCTAAAGTTATGACAAAACTTTGCAAAGACGGCACACAGAAGCAAGATGTAGGAAGTTAACCGAAACAAATGAGCAGTCGTCCACCTCCTGACTCACATGTCAAATTAACCTGGCTGTTTGTTAACGGTTCACACATTGCATACATTTATAGAATACACACAAATATTTAAGCCCCGTAGTCTGCATACTTAAGGGTCACAGTGATAAAACCACAAATGATCAGGTCACACCAGAAAATGGCTGAGCGAGACTTCCCTCAAGCATCTGGTGTACATCTTTACAGAGTTGCTAGCTTGTGTATGACATATCTTATTCTGCATTTCAGTTCAGATACAATTTTCATATTAGATTTTGCAGAGGTGTGTTGTTCTTGTGTTCTGCTCCACATCTTTTGGCATTTTGTAAAACGTGGCAACAATTTGGAAACAATGTGGCCAAAGCATGCTAACAGCTTGGCCACAATATGCTCTCTTCCCATAATACGATAGCTCCCCTGATAACTGTCTTTGGCCATGTTTCCACCAACAATAGCGGTGTCTCAGCTCTTCTTTCGCTACAGGTACCAGGAGGAGATGAGCCGTGAACCCCAGCTCTCGCAAAGAAAACAGAACTACCACGATGCTGCAGTTTGACATGCACAAGACCAACTCTGGTACTCTATCATGGGCAACCTTCAAAGAGGTAATTACTGCTCAGCACTATTATTACTGCATTTTCTACGATATTACTTCTGCAGTTATGACGAGAGAAGGCAAGCCAAAACTGACACCACCCTGGATCTGGAATCTACCAGAAACAATTAAATGTCTTGTGGGCAAGCATGCACCAAGCGATGCTTTCTAAAAATATAAAGCAATAAGAGAGAGCTGATTGAGGTGTTTAATATTGGGCGTGCTGATTAGCAAGTTGGACAATGAGGTGTGGTGTGGTCACACAGAGCAAAATAAAGGCATACCTCTTTTTTTATTGTTTGTTTGTGTGTCAGCCAGCCAGGCCACAGAGCTATCCAATATGCAGAGCTTTTCTGCAAAATATATTCACGATTACTGAAGCACAGGATTATTTCGCACTGGGACAATAATGAATCTTTTGAAACTCAAATTCTACTTTATGTGAATAGAGGGCCAGATGTCATAGTTTGAAGTATGGGACTGAAGAATGCCAAAATTTACTTGCTAACCTACAGAAAAACAAAACAAAAAAACATCTGTCTGGGTTGTGTCCCATGATGTTATAAATCTTGTCAGAGGCTTTCTCAGCTTGCCAAGAGACTGTGAAAATTATTTTTAAAAAATCCATATTTGTATAACTCAAAATCCAAACCAGAAAAATGTCACATGAAATATAATGAATGGTGGAGCCATACTCATGAGTTTTAAAGGCACAGTCAAGCCGGAGTCATTGAGGCCACATACCATCAGTGAACCACCTTGGAAAGCAGCACGTCCTGTTTTCCAGACAATCACAGTATTGAGTTGTTCTCCCAACAGGCCTTTCCCCTGCTGCAGCTACATTAAGCCATTACACAGTGTGAGGACGATGGTGATTCCCCTGGAGGTGGTCAAGAGGTAAATTGGAACTGAAGTGAGGGGTTCTGTGTCCACTGTGCAGAGCAGGGCCCAGACGAACCCCGGGGTCTTCAGGCCCCTCGTTAGCAGACTGGCCTACATGTTTTCATTTGCTGGCAAACTGCAGGAGGTCAATTGCTGCTAAATTACCAGCTTTGGCTGGGAAAACAGCGTGCAGATAATTAGTTCACCCTGCCTGTCCACACGATTAAGTTTTCTGAAAAACAGTCTAAGAGACGATTCAGGGCTCCAGCACTGCAATTAGACCGACATTAGTGCAGCGTTTGTGCCTGTACATGTATCTGTGTTGGAGAGGCAAGAGGGAGGCACGAGAGAAAAATGATGGTCAGTGTTAAGCAGATTTAAAGATCTCGTGACTGATGCAACAAGACAGGTGAGACACAATCTATGTTAAAGTTTACTTATAAATTACTTTCAGCTGCTCTCATTAAAGATATTTTACGAATAAATAAATACTGTTGAGATCTGTCATTAGACATAATCCCTCCAGTTTCATAAGAATATGAGCAGAGGCATTTTTTTCTCTTGCTTAAAAGCAGCAAAAGTAAATATCATTTACTGCAGCTGGAGTGAAGAAGCACAATTACGAGGATGACAAAACTGTCAGTGTCCCGAAAAATATTTCTTCATCCATTGCCTAAACAAAGAAAAACAATTGCAGGACCCTCAGGCTGAAGATTAAACTTGATGTGTAGGAAATACAGCCACACTTTGAGGGTGAGGTGTGGAAGAGGGGAGGGATTCATGTGTCTTAAGATGGTAGCGTGCCCACAGCCTTAGCTGACAATAAAAATGTAGTATGAGCTGAATATGTGTGCTGGTTTTGAGGACTTTCTCACAAACCGGCAAACATATGTTTTCTCAACCTGGAACACACTTAATTCAGAGGACAACAAAACTCTGCATCAATTTTATCACTTGTGTGGGTTTTCTTCCCTGTACTCGCCTTGCATGTTAAATGACCTGGAAACAGTACTTTTCCATAGGTGTGAGTGTAAATGGTTGTTTATCTATACGTGTAGACCAACAGCTTATCCAGGGTTTACCTAACCCCTGTGTTTCAGGGCAGGCTGCAGCCCTTAACCATGATGAGGATTACAGCAAGTACACATAAGTACAGAAAAGTGATGGATGGAGAAGAAGAAGAGAAGATAATTCAAGACAGACAAGCTGTGGCGGTGGAGACTTGAAGATATCTGGTGATTTAACACAGTGTAATGGCATCCAAAGGGTCTCACAAGTGCTGTTGAATGATTGTAATCAATGAAGAAACGCACGCAGGACCAAACACAGTAAGGCAAACTTGTTAATTAGTCAATCCATGTGAGTAGATGAGTTCTCCCCAAGTTTTGTTAAGTCTTAACATGTGACATGTTAAGACTGGGGAGAGCATTCTTACCTGGAGATTCCTATTGGGCCTGGCTAAGTTGCATTGGCTGTGACGTGGTCGCCAGAGCCGATGGTGGCCGGTCCAGACAATACTTGAGATTCCACCAAAAGGGCTGCAGTGCATTTCAGAAGCTTTGCTCCACTTCATAGGCGGCTAGTCTGTTCTTGATCAAGCTGCAACAGAGCAGATGGAGGCAGGCAGGAAGTCAGCATAGAGAAGCTGGATAATTTTCAAAATAAAGCACCCTGTACAGACTCCAGATGGTATATCAACAAGAAACATAGTTAAAATAGACAGAGAGGAAGCCGTTTAGCTACATAGCCGACTCACCCACAGTGGAAGCACAAACCATCAAGGACAAATAATCAAATCAACACAATCTGAACAAGTCAACAAAACTAGGAAGGCAAAACACTCTGCTTGTGAAAGGCTGCAGAGTTGTGAATGTTGGTTTTTCTTGTTGTTGTTGTGTTTTTTTCCATTTTTGTCTGTCTTTTTTTCCCTCTACTATTGCATGACTGCACTTGCACTTGGCTGATGACAGCATTAAAACAAAGCACCAGATGAAGATTCACGAGTCCATGTCTCCTTCTTCCAACACTGGGCCAAATCTAAATTTACTTTAGGCTTCCCTTCTGTCCAACTACAGTAGAGTGAAGACAAAAGGGTCAGGAGACCCACAATGAGCCCTGCAGACCCGGGAGGATTGAACCCAGTCTTACCTCTGTGTTTCATAAGCAAACTGAGGAATTCTGAAGCAGTGACATGCTCAGAATTTGGCCTAGTTGTGCAGTTACTGCAGTAAACATCATCCTGAGCTCACGGCATCTGGAGAGAGAAGAAAAACATACGCAAATTGCACATGAAATAAATAAATAAATATGCATGATTATACAGTAATTATACATTTTAAGTGTGAAATGATTAATTTTGTACCATATATTTGCTCGCATTACTTCAGAAAATCTATGCATGTGGGGTCACGATCTTGTGAAAATCTCCCTGCAAAGAGGTTAGGCTGGCTTTAACTTAATTCAATGGGAGAAAAATGGAAATATAATTAATGAGAGATGAGCTTGCCTTTGCATGACCTTATCTAAATAATTAACGTCAGGACATTTTTTACAAAACTAAAATAGCTGCTGAATGTGCCTCTTTCTTCTTAAAGAGTCTGAAATCATTTAATTACACAACAGCAATATATGCTCTTTGTGCTCTGACGCACAACAGACTGAGGCTCACCAACCTGACGACATAAAAATGGAGACTGTGTGTTTGACTGTACTTCAGGGGCAAAATTAAGTTGATTTCAGTGTAAGCACTTTGTCCTTTTTTTTGCAAACAGAACCTTAATGAAAAGAATTGAACTTTATTTATTTTTTCCACTGCTTTTCATTTACTCCCCCTCCCCTCCCCACTTATCATAATCAGCCCCTTTAGTTCACACTCCATGTTGATTTTTTTCCTTTTTCTCCTTTCTTTCTTTACTGATACATTTATCTCACTATTCAGTACATAAATTATGTATCGTATCAGGCATCTCTAGTAGGTCAGACCAAAGGAAACATACTATAAAAATGAGTAAAACTGTTTCCTTTTACTGAATACATTTGCATTAGATTTTCAGACTTAAACAAAAGCACTGCATCTTGAATTCAAAATGATATTAAAAATCAATCGTTTACCATTATGTTGTTCATTTTCAACTCTGCTAAGTCTTTCACGAGGTCTTTTTGTCTCAGACAAAAACAAATGTTGACATTTGAAATGGAATGGATAATGGAATAATGTCCAGGTGGCAGCAACACTGACAGGCCCTCTAAGCAACCCTGTTATCTCCAATTATCTGTAGCATATAATCCACAGGGTAAATAGAAAGTAATATTTGCAATGTGGACACAAGGATTTCCTGTCGTATGTGTGGAGGCAGAGATGCAAACACAGTTATCTGCTGCACATGCACCTCACCTCGGGCAAACTGCACAGCTTTTAATGCTGGACTGACCATTACCCATGATGCACACACGGGCCAGCAGACAGAGCAAACACACCAGCACACGCATGCATGCACAAAATGCTTGTGTGCATGCTCCGAGTGTGCAAACACGATGAATGGGGGGATTCATGCATGTGTGCAGGCCAGACGCACAGGCACATAACACACAAAACATAAATTGTTATTCTATTATCTGACTCTCTCTCTGGCTATCTCCATCACACAGGCCTCCTGCGACCCACAGGGGTCAATGCTCCGTGTGCATCCTCCCCCTGGTGACCTTTGTTGAGGTAAGCAGGGGAGACCCTGGGGGAGGATCACCAGTAGGGACAGACACAGACACACACACACACACGCACGCACACACACACACACAAACTTGTATATAAGTATATGTGAACAAACTGGTTAACTGTAGATGTAAATAACAAAGGCAACTGTAAGTATACAAGGAAAACAACACATTTTCTGCAAACATAGTTTAGTTTTATACGTACGTGTACGTTTATACGTGTCATTTTTAGATGTATTGTATATTATATGTGTTGTTATCAGGGCGTCTTTGCAAAGAAAGCTTGCTAGCAATGGCCTTCCATTGTTACATAAAGGTAATATACACGTACAGGGAAGTATTTACACTTAGCTGCATACTCCCTCACATGTTTATGTCAAAACATATACAATAACGTTCAATACATACACATATAGATACATGTATAAACCCCCCCCACACACACATGCAGGCAGTTTAATCTGTTGTTTTATATGTAGCATTTCTGCATTACAATGTCTAAAAATGAGTCGACCTATATTATATATTTTGTTGAGTTGTGAACTTACATTCTCCCAGATGTTTCCAACAATGTTAAACCCAAAGAAATAGGTAATGAGACAATAACCTGTTTCACCCTGCCAGAATGACCCTCTCGACCCGTTCTGGAGCTCCCTGACGGAACTCCGATCCCACTTCGCTGCCAGTGCACAGGGTAGCACTCCTGACTTTCTTCTTAGTAGCAGCAGTAGTAGAATTGTGTTCCCATAAGGAAAGAGAGTCCCTGACTGTATGAGATTTATGTCCCCACAACGTGAGTAATACACACAACACGCGCGCACACACGAACACACCTGCACACACCAGCATCCAACCAACACAGCACATGACAGCTGACGTAACCTCGTTCTGTTATTCCCTCGCGACTTTCTGCTAACTGGCCTGTATTCACTGGTCTTGTCTTCCTCGTGTTGTTCTGTCAGTGTTTTCGTCTTTTGTCTTGCAAAAAAAAAGAAGAAAAAAGATTTTCGTCGACAATGGTGGTTGTTTAACAAAGACGACAACAACTCCCATGATCTCACGCTACTTCACGACATCATCAAACTACACCTTTTGTTTTCATTGTTTTGACTGAGAGGCCCCTCGAGGCAGAAACTGTGCATTTAACCTAAATCTGTGTAATGATTTTGCTTGTTTAGTTGCTGGCCTGAAATTAAAGCGTTACTCAGGATGCAGCTTTTATATTATGTCTGTCAAATTCTGCCTATGTAACCTTTGTCTTTATTTTCCTCGATAAAAAAACAAATGACATCAGTGACCATAAGCGACCATAAAATACAGGCAAAAAAAATTCATAATCTGTTGTTGCCTTTTGTCTGGACTGATGATTATTATTGTTGCAGCCGGACCCAACAGTCATTATCTTTGCCATAATGAGGCATTTAACTTTTCTATACCTGCATCCTGTTAAAATGAATCACCTTTAATGGCATCAGCATCATCAAACTGCACCACTCCTCTATACATGTACAGTTCATTGCCAAGCTATGTCATATTGTTCAGAAATTGTTTATTATTGAGCAGTATGTTCAACAACAAAGCACACAGGGGCATCCCAGCGGTTAGCACCCCAGCTGTTTCCTGCGTAACCAAGCAGGTGTTCCATTGTCAAAAATAAATATTGCTTTTTCAGCGGTCAACACACACAGAGGCTGTTTTGATTTCAAAATCAGTCCCTCGTCCACTGTTGACTACATAATGAACACTTAATGGTCCACGCTATTCAGCCGTGAGCAGCTCAGCCGCTATGAATCATCATTTTGCATCACTGTGTCAAGCACAGTGTCACATAACACATCTATCAAATATGCATCATTGCATTTGTCAAATGTAGTGTTCATGCAGTGGAGTCTTGGTCGTGAAAAGGGAGTGATTCCGGACATCGGCGCACACGGGCAGATGCTCACATAGGCTCACACAGAATGGATAAAGGAGCTGTGTGCAGCTTAGTGTCCCAGCAGTATTTTGGTAAATCACTAATTTTGGGATATTTTCACTTTATTTCCAGTGTTATGTTCCAAAATCACTTTCACCTGTGAGATCTAATTGAAAGCTCCAACAGAGTGGACCTTTGAGCTTTGAGAATATTTAGTGACATAAACTCCAAAATAAGACTCTCCTCCAGTCTGCAGGACACAATGGCGTCCATTGTCACCGTGAAAATCTGTGGGACATTATTGGCCAAATCTCCCCGCTATCAGGGATTGGCTTCCAGTTAATCCACCTATTGTTATTCATTAGGCCCATCTCTTATCACAGCTTCATCTGTGACCTTTGACTCCTCTGTCGAGATGGATTAGCTCATCGACTCTGATTAGGACATCATCTGCCCCACCTCGCGGGTCAAGTTCATTATGCGCCGTCCTAATTATAGATTTACCTTGTTTAATTGGACACATTTGGTTGAGCTAACAAGAGTCATCTGAAGATAGATGAACAGTTAAAGATTCAAATAAGCAACCCAAATCGGAAGAAATTAAGTGAGATTCAATGAATAAGATCATATGGCTCAGCATACAGTCGCTCTGCTGATTTCAGATATTATGCTGAGAGGATGAGGATGACATTTCAGCTTGTAACAAGTCAGCGTCTGCAGAGCACTACAGGGACTAAATGAGTGCCATTGTGAAACATTTCCTGAGACCAATCATCAAAGTAATTGAACCTTTTATCGAAGTGCTTCACCCTGGTTCCCTCATCTATTTCCAATTCCAGCTGCAAAGGCCTCCTTCATTTGGAGTTGGTGGATGTGAGTAGTGGCTATAACTCAAGGAGAGTGAGGGAGGAGAGAAGGAAGGAGAGGGGCTCCGGCTCTTGTATGAAGAGTATAGTGAAATACACACCTGACGTTCAGAAAGGACCATTTATTTTTTTGAATCTAGCTGGTAGAAATGGAATATATAATGAGGCTATATTTAGGGCTTGATAACATGACTGCACTGAGTAATGAAATAGCGAAGGTGGAGATTCATTACCTGCCGCATTATGATTTAATCAAACTGCGCAGAATTATATTAATTTTTCTCCAACAAAGGGCTCCTTCATATGTGGCCTTTTCCCCCTTGAGCCTGCATGAGGTCGGCAGTATAACCGCTAACTCTTGCACCTGTGGCCAAACGTCTGTGGCAGGAAGAAAACGTTTAATTGATGTGGTGGTGGAAAAAGGGAGGATTGAATTTTACTCTCCCAAGTGTTTTTACAAAAATATTAGTTTGCCTAATCATCACTTTTTCTCAGCCTTAAATTACAAATCAGCCATTTAATACCATCAATGTGCGGCTTTATGTAATTGGATCTATTGAATTATTTAATTAATTGAAAAGGCGGTTAATAGAAAGTCCTTCACTTCCCTTTTGATCCTATTCCACAGAAGCATGTAAGACCCTTCCACCCTGCTATTATTACTACCAACGTTGAAACCTCCGCATTGGTCAAAGATGTTTCTTAGCCTACATTGTCTCATAAGTCATGTCTGCATTGTTCTAAATCATTTACGCAGACATACATTAAATATGTACAGACATGCACATGAACCGAGCTAGCCAGTAGCTCTTCGCACAGGTCAGTGGGGCAAGCTGAGGGAAATAGCTGGAAAATGGGTCTCATCTGTGAATGTACTTGAGGATTTCATTTTGTCCCAGTACAGTGTCTGCTGCTCTGTGACTGCTTTAACTTTAATTTGGCAGGAGATTTTGCAGATACAGAAAGACAAGAGGTGGAGTAGAATTAGTTTGACAATCAGGCTGAATTGACATGTTGTTTTATTTCATTTATTCAGCCTGACACTGTGTGCATGCTAGCAGATTTCATGTTCAGAGGGGGTTATTCTGTATTGCTTTGCCTTAAGCAAACAGTCCTGAGTGACATTTCTGTCCTGTTTTTCAAATGGATCATAGAAATATATAAATGTAAGAGCTGTTATTTCTTTAAGTCAATGTACAACAACTTGTAGCAACAGATGGCAAATAACCAAATATGATGTCCTGACAACACATACAAGCATTTCATGATCTGACGTCACCATCTGACAGGACGACATTGTTTCTCTGTCCCTTCCATTGGAAATATAAATCTGACAATGATATGGCAAAGGTTTGGTTCAGCTTACGCACAAAAACAACTTATTTCTGTCACAGTACCTTACCTGCTGCCATGTGTTCTCATCTGCTCACCTGTGCTGTCAGTACTTTTCCACACTCAGCCACGCCTGCCTGCCTGCCCGCTCACCTGATCACACACCTGAGGCTTATAACAATCAGTGCAGTACTTAAGCTGCTCTCCCACACTCACTCAGTGCCAGACTGTTTTTCGCATCGTGCAGGACTCCCCAGCGTCTCTCTCTCTATTGGATGGATGTCTTGTTACCGGACCTGCCTGTCTCTGAGTTTGCCTGATCTTCTGCCTCCTGGTAAATACCTCAGTCTTCTGTACCTGACTACGTTTGTTGCCCTGCCCTTCCTGGATTTAATACTGAGTGTGACTGTCAAGTATTTGGTTCACCAAACGAGACCTCTGTATTCAAGTAGTGCTGCAATTCGGTCAAAAAAGGAAACTTTGTTAAGAGTGAGCAATATTTGTCTTCATGGTTACTACAATAACCACATGCTTAAGGTTTTAGATCTGGAGAGATCATGTTTAAAAGAACCTATGTTTGCTGTCAGAAGAAAATCCAAAGCCAGCAGCATTAACCTGCAATGGGTCCCACTTTTTGTTGTCCAATTAATCCACCCTGACGTCCTGTGCCTGGCTTTGTAACAACAACGTCCACCTTTCCACTAGAGGGCTGTGACACTATATCAGCTTTGAGTATTTTCCTGGGAAACAGTGTGTTTTCATGAATGTACCAAGATAATCTACTGCCTAATAAGATCTGATTGGGCTATTGTCAGTGATTTAAATGTCTCTTAACATGGACACAGTACATTACTAACCCCATAATTAACACAGCAAAAGTCTTTGTCCAAACTTATTGCTCGTTCCCAATCATTTCTCGACTCATTGACGTTATTAAAAACATTTAACTAATGAGACCGCTCACTCTCATGGCTTGAACCAGCAGTCTCAGCTGTGGAGAAAGTGCCACACCAGCAGCTGGGAGCAGTGTATAACATGTCACTCCAGCTTAATGGAAAATAACTGCTGTCTACCACATTAAACAAATACAGGAGCGATTTGCGAACTAAGCAAACTCCATCGCCTGATGATCACGTGATGCTGTTGAAAGTTCCACAACTGCCATTAATGGACAGTGAGGTTAAATCTAACCTCGCTTTGCAGTTCTGCAAAGCAACATATACAAACCCTGAACCCATCGGCTATTGTCTGATGAGGATTTAGCCTCTGATGGCGATGGCAAATGTTTCAGGGCTTCCGCTTTAGAGAGCAGATATCCAAATAATAGCTGTCTGAGCCAAGACCTCCTCTTCTGTGCTCCAGTCATTGTTTACAGTCTGATTAGCAACTTGACTTTCAAACAGCTCGACATTTTGGCGGATCTCTCTAAACACATATCTGCATTTCAATGCACACACATAAAAAAAATAAATCCCAAAAAAGCTAAATTCCTGTCAGACGATATCTGATGGGTTCCAAGATTGCATTTCGGCCAGAATGTTCCGCCTCTTTAGCTCTCCACATGGACGGACTGCTCGTATGTGATTGGTCAATACTGCTCAGACAACAAACACACTAAAGCAGAAGAGTTCCGATACTAAAATCTTCTCCTTGAATACTGTTTATAGAGATTACAACACATGACTTGCTTTTCCCTCTAATTTTTGCTAAAGTTATTGTAATGTATCACAGATGATTGTCTTGGAAAAATATTTTCTGTTTCTGAAATGCCTGTAAGGTTATTGACAAAATACTGTCATAGTATCACATCATGGCTTACCCACTGCCTGCCAACCCTATATGAGCGTATCAGCATGTCTCCTTGTGCCAAGTGAAGTTATCTGCCAAAGAAGATTGTTTGTTCATACCTCTGACCCTGTTATGCTTGCTGACACTGCAATACCTCATTGAGATGCACACTTTGCAAGGTAAACAGCGTTTTAAAGGATCCTAAATGAGGTAATCCAAACGCGGCCTCTCCTCCTCTTGCCTCAGGCAGGGTTTTGAATGCGAGAACTGTTACACACCCTCTTTTATGTTAATCTGCTCCTCTGGCTGCAAAATAAGAACCACATGTCTGGCAGAAAGTGCTTGAGAGTGCACTGACAGACTGGTCTTTCATGGAGTGGATGCTCTAGGACCTGGCAGGGACACCACCAGGCTGACTGAAAGGCCGCAGCAGACAATTTTAGTTGGAGAGATCTTCTAAGATATTGATTGATGGTTATTTAATAAACTTGACATTTGGCAATCTTGTTTAAGAGGGGACGTCAGCCTTGTAGAGATCAAAACAAACTTATGAGAGAACAGAGTGCTACCTCTTTCTCTCCGGTACCTCACTCACAAACCTACAGAAACGCTCACTCTTTCTCCCCCTGACGTTCTGTCCTCATTGCATTTCATTGAATTAAAGGCACCACATCTTGATTTGACACTCACACTTCAATGAAGTCCAAACTAAGTCTATAGAACGGGTGTGCTGCTCCTGCCTGGACAGGGTGGAATATTCAAGTATCCCACAAATCAGCTTGAGGACAGAGAAGAAAAAATGTAAGGACATTGGTGGCCCAGACAAAATAATGAGCAACAAAACTAAGAGTCCACTCTGCAAGCCTGTAGCCTACTTGGGCATAGTGGGGCTTTGAGCTAAATGCTAACATCAGTCTGCTTACAAAGATAATGCTAGCATGTTGATGTTTAGCAGGTAATGTTCACCATCTTAGTCCAGTGTGTTAGCATGCTAACATTTGCGAATTAGCACAAAACGCAAAGTACAGCTGAGTCTGATGGAAATATTAGGAGTTTTGTAAGAATATGATCGTAAACTAAAGCACAAAATAAAATTTGAACGACAAAAAGTCACCAAATGATCGTAATTCATTCTGAAGGGAGTAAAATTTGATAACATGACTGCACTGACTGCACCAAAATTTCATGGTAAACCATGCAATAGCTGTTGAGACATTTTATTTGATGCCAAAACTGTTGACCTCATCATGGTGCTTGAGGAAGAGTCAAGAAAATCATTAAGCTTCATCCTCTGGGGACCATGAATGTCTGTACAGATATTTGTACCAATCCTTCTGGTGAATGTTGAGATGTCACAGAATGATTTGAAAACGATGATCCGCTGATGGCAAGAGGAAAAAAATCAATCAATCTGTAAAGTAATTGAAATTCATTTATCAGTTATCAAAGTCATTACTGTGCCTCTCGGATTTGAACATTTGGATGCAATGATTTCAGATACAGGGCTTTGAAGTGAACAGACAAACCTGATCCTGACTCTTAGACCTGACTCTTATTTTCAATAAATCTGCCTTTCTCCTTAGCTCTCAATCTCACTTTGTCTCTCAGCACTTTTATACGAACCAGCTCTTCCTTCTGGTCGTAGCATCGATTTGCCGTCCTCCTGTCCGTTACCACGCAGCCTTGTTCAAGCAACTATAAGCTCCTAGATGTGTTATTCTAATTAAATCTATAGTGTAGTTTACTTCTTTGACAGCCCTCCTTCTCTAAGTTATCCATCTTGCCCTCGAAAGTGGTATTCACTCTGTGTAATTGAAAGATTTCGCTGGAACTGCTCCAGGCTTTAATGTGTCTGGTATTTGCAGCTCAGGGCTGTTTGCCTATTTCTTTTGCACTTCTAATACATTAGCCATCTTGTTGTGATTGAGTGCAGCGATAGATCTTTCAAAAGGCCAAACAATTGGCCATTATAGTTATTGTTTCCTTGAATGCTGTTCACTTGCGTGTACACTTAATGACTTAAAAGTGGGGAAAAAAACTGCTGTTTTCTCTCATGTGTGTTCTTAGAGTGGCACATTAATAGCTGCGGTAAATAACTGTTTTATGGGTACGATTTTACGGCTTGTTTCTTTTTTATTCATTTTTCTTCAAGTATGATAGTTAATTTGGCTTTATTTGTATTGAAAGATACAGAAACCAAAAAACACTTTGAAATTTCTACTGCTAATTGCTATCTGTATTGTGAACCACAAAGCAATTGTGTCAAGCAAAAGTATGAAAAATTCCTTTCCAGGTAATTATGAGACATTTATACAGTCTCCTATATCTCAGTTAAAACAGCATCTAACCACTCAGTGATGCACAAGGGAGGGCAACGCAACCTGATCCCTACTGTAGGTTTACTTAACCAGCACTATAAGCACAGTGCAATTATACCTATTTTCATGTGATAATACCATCTGTAATGCTCATACAGGCTCACTGTTTCCTCAGTCCTCTCACCTAAAATTATTGCCAGACCAAATCGACAAATTCAAGGAAGAAAGGCAATACTGTTTGTTTAGCCCGCGACCAACCATGGCCAACTCTGTGTGCACCGAGCGTAGAGCCACATGAGGAAGGAGTGGGAGCTAATGGAGGAAGGGAGCGCTGATGCGAGAGGGCAGCGGTGGGCTGAGAGTATACATGTGTAACCCATTTCACAGAGCCACGCCATGGGAAATATCTACCTTACTCTTAGCTCCTATTTCCATAAGATTAATTCAGGGAGAAATAATAACAAAACTGCAGCAGTTGTTAATTGGGTCATATTTCAACACTCACACCAACCCGTCCATTAATGATATTAAAACACAAGAGTGAGATGTTTTTTCATATAGCTAGCCGAGGCAGGGGCTTCCCCATGTGCACAAAAAACCTTGGGGGTGAAAAAGATTGCCGAGGGTCCAAAACAACCTGCTCATGCTTTAGAGAAGCCTAAATCCAGTCCACAGAGAAGTTTGGAAAAGTCTTTACATCTTTGTGGAAAAGTAGTGGATCACTGGCTCATTTCCTGTTCCTGTTTCTCTTCCTCAGGTGTATCCCACATACACCTGATGTGTGTAAAGCTACATAAATGTCTGAGAGCCAGGGTAGCGGTCATTACCCACTGTGGGCGTTATTTGGTCATTTCCCCTCTTAATACCAGCAGTTACCACTTGAGCCTTTAATTTCCACTCCTTAGTCAAATATACCCTCACTGACACATACACACACACACCATCTGTATGTGAATGCAACCACAGAAAATGGACATACAGTGAATATTTCAAATATTAATGCTTTACACATAATGAGCCAATCGTTATGATTACTAAGTGCATTATTTATTACACACTTTTGGAAAATTCTAAATGGAAAAATGATCTTTTTAACCACTGGTTGGTAAGCAGAACGATGTTTTCTCAAGAAAAGTTTGACAGATGTGAGACCATGAGTGATTGGACACCATCAATCCAACCAGCCATGCAGTGATTAACCAGTCAGCCATTCTCACTAGCTATAAATTGCAGAATTAAAGTTATAATCCTTAAGATTTTCATGGTATCAGACCCAGTTTTTGACATTATTTACGGCTGGTTTTCATTCTGCCAAATGTATTTACACTCCTTTATTACCACTCGGTAATACTTTGTCTTGCCAGTGGCGTAGTCTGCTATTCCCACAGTGGACTCAAATTGCATGCACATGCACAAGGGATTCATAGGAAACAACGCATGCACATGCTGAACGAAATTCAGAGGACAAGAGCCTCCTCTGCCATTAAAGCAAGTATTTGCTGAACCACGGATTAAACACTGTCCTAGCATGGAGCTACTGTACCGTACTTGTTATGCTGGGGCATAAGTTTGGAGTTCTGGAATCCAGGGGTCAACCCCATCTGAAACCCCCCTTGCACAAACAACAGCCCTAAACTCCCATTAGCCATGCAAATCCAATCTGTGAGTGTTGATTGTCTAAAGAAGAGAAAGAAGCTGGAAGTCTTAACCAGGACCCAGTTCAGCCTTCACCCTTTCCCTGCCCCTCTTTCTTTCTCTCCCTCTCTCCCCTCCCAGCTCTCTGTCAGCCTGTATCGCTCATCGCGTACTTCGTGAGTGTCTCCGTGCATGTCTCCCCTCACTGTAGCCTGGTTTTAACCAAAGACATTGTCCGGGCTCCTCAAGTAATTTCTCTCCCTGCCACAGTCACACAATGCCGCCGTACCAACAACTGTGTTACGGCTGCTCCACTGTACAGGCGCTGCTATGCCAGCACAGATTGAGACCATGCTACAGGAATTAGGCACACACACGCACACACACAAACACACAACAACGAGTGCCACATGCACGCACGCAGGATTCACACATATACACACACAAAGAAAAGCCCACTCTTACTGCCAAGTGAATCGTCGGATTTGCATCTCATTTCACCGGTGTGTGTGCATTAGTTTTAGTGTGTGATTTTTTTTTTTTTTTTTTTTTTTTTTTTTTTTTTTATAGCTCTTTGAATACCTTGGTGGCACACAAAGGCTTTCTCTCTCTCTCTCTGTGGAAAGGCCTGTACCATTGCAATAGGGAACAGATTTAGATGCGCAGTGACAGCTTAATAAACTGGATGTCTTTGAATGCCTCCATCTGCAGGAGGAGGTGTCTGGGTGGCTCGGGGAGCTGCTCAAGATGCATCAATAGGAGGAGGATCTTTCTCTGGTGGTGCTAAGGCCTGCACAAAGCCCACAGTGGCTGACCTACAAAATGGTGGTCAAGATGGGGCTTTATGTTTAAGGGCTGAAAGGGAGGAGAGGTCTGATTAGTAGGTTAGGGAGAGTTCAGTTGCTCTGTAAGGCTCTGGAAGACCTGCCGACGGGGGTTTGAATGGGCCTGGTGGCATGGTAAACAGGCTGAATAGGAATCCAAGGCAAGGGGAGTGGAGCAATAGCGGTAGGTGGGAGGAGAAATGCTTGTCTGGGTTCAGGGAGCCCTCACAGGAGCTGTGTAGAGGGCAGTGGCCCTGAGTCTAGGACCCATTGAGGTTGGCGCTCTGCAAAAATGGAGCTCCATGGCATGCTGTTAAACCAATCCCACTTCACAGCTAACCTCCCATTAATTCATCATCAAAGCAGGAGAAGGGCTCATGATCATAAGAGCTTTGGACCAAACTTTTTTTTTTTTCCTTTCGTAAGAACTTCCAACAAGGGAGCACACAGGATGCCCCTCCATATCAACTTTGAACACCTTGTCTCCATATTTTCCATCTATCCTGTGCATGCTTATGGTGCTAACCAAGTATGAACAAAAGATAACAGTGTTGGGCCTTTATAAGCTGTTCAAACTATTGTTTGGCACCAACCATTTGCCAGATTCTCCTGAGTGAAACCCCCTTTCCTCTGTCCAGCCATCTCTCTCACACACTTTTATTCCTCCATCTGCCCACATTTCATCAGCCCGGTACACATCTCTGGTTTTGTTTTTGCCATTGTCCAACAAAAATTGGTTTGGGACTCTCTGGGGTCCCATTTGAGTCCTATGCAATGTAGTGTTTTCTCCTCTTTCATTAAATTCAAAATAGGACCCATCCCAGGAGAGGAGGAGGGTTGAGGGAGGGAGAGGCAGAAAGACTGCTTCCAACTATTGTGCTCAGCGTCAGACGTAAGTGGAGATCCCTCTCTCTTTCTGTTTCTCCCTGTCTGAGGCTTTGCGATGCTGGGAGGGTCAGACTTGTTGTAAAGCTTCTTTATTAGGATAAATAATTCTAAGTAGCAGTCTTGTGGTTGTTCTCTCTACAGTTGCTTTATTCATTTGCTTTCTTTACTTATTTTAATCCAACGCTGAATAACAGAAGTGATCATTCACTGTGGTACAGTCCAACCAGTGCGGCTGAACTTTGCCCATGCAGTTCTGGATCCCCTCTAACTGCTTTAGCTAGAGAGCCATCTATCCTCTTTCCCCATCCCAGGGCCATTCATGGAGTTCAGCACCAGTCCTCCCAGCTCAATCAGAGTGAATTAGGTGAGCTGGAATGGGGATTGCTCAGTACCTTCTGCTGTGCTCCGGTGTCCAGCAATTATGCTAATGCTAAGCAGTGGCCCTGTATGCGTAGCCCAGGGGCAGAGCAAGTGGACCACTCCCCATTCAGGCGCTTAACCCCAATCTAATGCTCCATTAGTGCCACAATACTATAGCTCACAGTTTGAATGCTAACTGGCTCCTTTTTTTTTCTTTTTTTCTTTTTTTTTTTTTGCAGACAAGCCATAAGAAGAAGTCTGAACATGTGTTTCTTTGAATGGGTTTCCACGAGATGAGAGTGAACAATACTATGGTGACCAATTGCATCTGAGTTCTATGCAAATGAAGACATTTTTGAAGGGAATCTTAATGGAAACTTCAAATTTGGGCTTGATTTTTCTCATATGTTGTTTTGGAAACCAATTGTTTATTTGGCCAATTTTCTGAAAGAAATTTTGTGTAAAAGTGTGTATATCCTTTGGCCCTCTGTGTGTGTGTGTGTGTGTGTGTGTGTGTGTGTGTGTGTGTGTGTGTGTGTGTGTGTGTGTGTGTGTGTGTGTGTGTGTGTGTGTATGTACTTGCGCTTTTTTTTTTTTTATGCATGCTGGTCTGTGAGTTTGGTGAGAATAAATCTGTCTCTTCTGAATTGTGGGCATTCTCCCCCTCTGTCTATCCTTTAATGTTCAAGGGAGCAGGGTTAGCTTTTCAGTCTTTACTGGAACTCCTGAATCAAAACACTTCAATGCCGTAGAGCTCTGTGAAAGAAATAACTCTTCGCGATCTGCTCTAGAGCATCCATTATTCAATTGAAATCGTATCCACTCTGCTTGTGTACTTGCATTGTCATGAATCTAATATCTCTGACCATGTGGACATCTCTTAATGACTCTGTCTGGGCCTGTTTTCCCATAATATCCTCGGATGCTACCTAACACTGTGACAACACCAGTCTGGAGCCTTAGCTTTCTCTACAGACCGAGACAGAGTGGAAACCGTTATTAAATTCCAACAGAGATTCTCATTCTGAGCCAGACTTGGCTCATTAAATTAAAACGACGAGGATCTTTGTTTGCTACAACAACAGAAGAGCCTGTTAATTGCCTTTTTGATATGAGGAGCTCTCGACTCCAAAATAAATCAATCCAACTTTTTAAATAAGCCACGGGAGCTGAGACACACTGATTCTGAACACAGTGTGTGAACTTGCACCCACGCAGGAGAGTAAACTGATTGTTGATGATCAGCTTGAGAAAAAAAAAAAAAAATGTCCTCTGCTGGCTCTACAGTGTTCATGGGAAATGTTTTCACCAGTACAAGCTTGATAATATTCTTCTGCAGCTCACAGGGAAACAGCTGTTAAACCTTTCATACTAAAAGAGAAAGGCTGAAGGATAATACTTGATGTTACACTCGTGGAATATGTAAGTCTGATCAAGCCTGTTAAGAGCCTCATCCCGGCATGGCCTTCCTCGTTTGTTTTGGACGAACCAGAGTTCACTGTGGTTAAGCTGAACCCGCTAGCCCACATCTCTTGGCTCACAGAGCGCTCCTGTGTGTGTGTGTGTGTGTTTGTGTGTGTGTGTGTGTGCGTGCGTGCGTGCAAACAGGATTTATCTAGCATGTCGTACACAAGGCTGTGGTGACTGGCAATCAGGATGACCACAGTGGGAAACTAAGGCTCACAATATAGAGTAAACTGTGTCTCTGTATACACACACACACACAAAAGACAGTGAGAGAAAGATGCTAGAAAATCCTGTTTGCTTTGTGCTTGGACATGGTATCCTAGACCCACACAAACACACTGCTAAAAACACAAGCCAAGGCCTTTCTCGTTCTGTCATACAAACAATAACAGTAACACATCCTCATATCCAAACGACAGAGTAGGTCGTTTGTCAGTGACTCCCAAAACAACACAAATGACTGTTACCAACATGGAAACGTTGCGAAACGGTTGCAGTCTGGGTAGGTTTTGGCACCAAAACTGCTCGGTTAGGTTCAGGAAAAGATCATGGTTTGGACTGAAATTCGTACGTTAGCCATGTAAATTAAGTTATATACGTGATGTTATGTGACGTAAGTTATGTGCGTCACATAAATTAACTTATGCACGCAAGTTGAAGTAAGTCAGTGTTCACTTTTGGTTTCACACGGCACACGAACAGCAGTCTCCTGGCTGAAAATCCAGTGAAAATTTTTCTAGCATCTTTGCTGAGGAAGCTTATATCGGATCCTGACACGATATCAGGCCGATGACAGCCCCACCTGGCATCAGGCGCCACGCACCTTCTTCCTAATGACATCACACAGGTCATGAAAGGCTGCAAGCTATGGTTAGTCGTGTAGTCACAGCATTAATCTATCTACCTTACAATAAGCTAATCTGACATGGTGACCATCCTAACAGACAAAGAGCATTGTATAGTCTGAACCGAGCATTGCCTTATACAAGCTCACACAAGCCATTATTTTCTAACATTTCAAGAATCCACTCAGAACTCACTTGACTGCAGGATGGAAAAATACTCTGTCTCTCCCTACACCCTGATTTCTCTATTTCTCTGACTAAATATATGCTGTGTTTTCAAGTGCAGCTCAAATCGACAGTCATCAATTACTACTTCAGTCTTCTCTTTCCCAGCTCACTGCCTCGCCTTTCAGTCAGCTATTACACACACACACAGACACACACACACACACACACACACACACACAAACAGACTCTTAAAGAGGGTTTTGGCCAACGCAAGCAGAAACACACCTCTCCACAAGGACAAAGTAGTTGTTTTCCACCCTTTCCTGCTCCAGTCAGCAGCAAAAAATTAATATTCTCTCACGTCAATCCACACTTGAGGAACACGTAAAAGGAGATGGGTGTATTTATAGAGACTGTTTTGACACGCAACCTTTTGTTTGAGTTCCTTCCTAGATCTCTATAGGTATAGGCATTTATCTCTATCTATATCAAGAGGGGCTTAAGAAAACAATGTAAATAAAAATGGCATATAAATGCCAATTCTGTAATGGCTTAATATCTACATTGCATTCACAAAAATGTTGGTTGAGACTGTCGTCTCTAACTTCATTTCACAATATTTAAATCTTGTTACATTAGCTTTGTTTACATGGACACAAATATTCGGAATAAAGGCCCAATCAGATTAAAAATGCTTCATGTAAACACGTCAATCGGAAGATTCTGATCCGATACGGTCCATTCGGAAAGAAGTTTCATTCCGAAAGAGAGAGGTGGTTTATGCTGATCATTATTCCAAACGGTGTCCATGTGCACACCCATTCCGATCCTGTCCTCCTGGTTGGGGTAAAATTATCTCCACTGCGCATGTGTGCTACGTCAGCGTGACGCGTTTCCGCCTTTGCGGCCGCCGGTCATTTTTCGGCAAGCAGAAAACATGGCGGGAGGGAAGCAAAACTAAAAAAAAAAACTACATTAACAGACACTGCGCCAGAGGGGAGGAAAATAAAATGTGAGGGGCACAAAGAGTGAACGAGCCGAGGACGCACAGACAACGCTGCGTTTGTTTACAACACAGGCTGAAGTACAGCTTCTTCTTCTACTTCTATTTCCAGAAAATTAGACAACTCCGCGTATGCCCAAATGATTTATTCTGATTAAACGCTTGGTGCATGTATACCCACGTCATGATCGGATCATTTATTTAGTGTCCATGTAAACAGTGGATTTGGAATTTCCGATCAACCAAGGTTTAGATCGGATTGGAGAAATTTGCGCATGTAAACATAGCTAGTGTTAAGTGGAAGAGAAACCGTCACATGTGCAGGAGCTGTTCTGTACACCTTAATTCAGTTACCGATTACAAACTGATCTGCAAGTGAAGAATTTCATAAAGGTAATGTCTCCGTAATGTCATTGTATGGTTTTCTGCTAATTTAAGCTCTGTTTAATGGGCAACACAATTGTGCACTCGATGAGATCTTACATACAGATAACACTAATGCACATGAGGTAGTGATGTCAGGCAATGATACTGCATGCAGTGAATGGTACAACAGGAAGTTATTGTAGGAAGTCTATTATCGTCCTGTTCATCAACACACAGCTCACGGAGGCAGTTAAGGTTCTTCAAAACCCGAGGTCGAACCAGAAGTAGTTGCGCCAAAAAAATCATACTACTTCTTGGAGTCATAACTCGGACAGACACAATATACATGTTTTTAGATTCAGTTCTAGTTACACTTTCCAAGGATGAGATTGTATCTGATGTCCCTTATGAATTAACATACATAAATCTGCTTAGAAATCACTGAAGATGCTCTCTATAATTCCAGAATTTGCCTAAGAATCATCAGGTTTTTAAGTTTTTTGCTGCATCAAAGTAATCCAGTGGCAGCTGTCTGCACATCCATGGATGCATTGCAAAGAAGAACTGCTAATAGCTAATTCGGCATTCTTTAACAGTGTCAGTCTGCCAAAGTGTAACCAACTATAGTCTGAAAAATGGCCACAGTGTAACTAACTGAATCCACAGCAATGGTTCACATTCTCCAAAGCATTATGGGATCTCTGTTTTCCAAAAGTTACTTACTGATTATTTGACAAATACAAGTAAAAGAATAATTAACATTTGCTTATTTTATTTTAATATTAGTTCATATAAATGAATTAATTAGTTTATTAATACACACTGTATTTGCATGGTTGTCTACAGGGCACGGCTATCTTGATTTGATGGGGGTGGGGCACTATGTCAGACTCTGAATAACTATTTGCCAGAAGGAAAGTCAAGGGATTACCAAAGTCAGTGTGACTCAGCTAGAATATGTTTACCAAATTTCGTGGCAATCCAGTCCAATAGTTGTGGAGAAATTTCATTCTGAACCAAAGCGGTAGACCGACCGACCGACTGGATGACAGACCAACATTGCCATCCATGGAGCCACACCGCTAACGAGGCTACTCTGGATACACAGAGGAAACGTCCCTTTTCTCTCAAGCCTCTGGGTGGGTGTGTTGTTGTGTTTGATTGACAGCTGGCTGAGCCTCGGTAGAGGCACAAGGAGACAACATAAACAAAACTTGTACTGGTAACTTTAACTTGCAATTTAATTTCCGTTGGACTTTAAACAAGTTGAAAATGTTGTAGCAGTCAAAGTGCCACAACAAAGCAGGAGTTGGTCAGCTTATGGCATTGTGCACACTGCAGCACATGGCATGGGATGTAGCTGGTGAAGTGTTGTTTTTGTCAGGAGCTTAAGGTTTTGCCTTTTAAGTGCTTGCTGGGGAGTGTGGTTGATTGTAGTTTGGCAAGTAGCATTAAAGCATTTGGAGAAATTATCAACGTGCGGTTTTTCTGGTGAGGGCAGACACTTTTTTTACTCTGTGATGTTAACTTTACAGTAAGGTCCCACCCAGCAATGGGTTTTATTGCAGCCCCTCCTGTGAATTTTCCAATAATGCATGACTTAGGCATGACTTATATGTTCCACATTGGGAGGCAAATTGCTGACCTAGCTTTAACTGCCATGATATGTTACCAACTTACAAAAAACACTGAAAAATAAACTGTTGTTGTTCAGTCTAATGATTTGCCCAGCCTCGTGAGGATAAATGTGTTGAGCTGAATGCTGGCTTGTGTTGGGATATGTGAATGGAATGTAGTTGCACCAAAACAACACAGAAAAAGAAAGATTTATGCAGGAAGTACACAACTGTTGGTGACAATTTGCATCTATTGTTCGCTCTTCAAAGTGAATCATGTCTGCTGTGCCCTCGCCTTGGTCCCTACAGCCTATATGGAGATGGAGACACAGAGAGCCAAAGAAAACATTTCTCTTTCTCCATTTCTCACCCTCCATTTATTCCTCCCCTCCCTCATCCTTACAAAGGATGGGACCATTACAAATGTCACGTTGACAGGTGGGAACTATCCATCACTCTATTAGGGCTCCGGTTTGTGGGATTTGCAGCCACCCAGTTCATAGCACTGCTAAAGTGTGGGTGGGCTAAACAAGCAGCACAATTAGTCCAACTCAGTGGTGGGAAGTACCACAAAGAAGAGCAAATGCAGATGTAAAAGTACTATTCAAGTACCACTTTCAAGACTAGCGGTTTATTTAAATTTTACTTGCAGCTTGCAGAAGTAAAATTCCACATCTAAAATATAGGTTACCTAATTTAGGCGTAAATATTGGCATGTGTGTAGTTGTAAATGTATATCTGAGATGAAGAAGTGGAAAAACTACATTCTTGAGCTGATATTTCACTGAAAGATAAGAAATCATGAATCAAAAAAATTTGTAACATTTAAAACAACCAGTTTATGACAGCTTGGATTTTAACTTGTGTAGGTTTGAATATTGTTGCACTGCACTCAAAAATATAATTATTGAGGTATTGGAACATAGAATCATCACTACAACGAAATCCAACTCAAGACAAGACCTCAATCGTTTAGGAATCAGACATATTGTGACCAAAACAACAGTTTATCCATGTTATCTACCACTTTATTTGGAAGTGAAACCAAAACTATGTGCACCTGTAATCTGTAATGTGTGTGTGTGTGCGTCTCTATGCCAATGGTAGCAATGGGCAGTTTACATTAAAATGAAGAAACACAATATTATGAGGCATTGTTACAAAGTCTGTCATGCACGCAATTTAAAGAATCCACTCAGTCTTGGTTCATGACAGTCAATACAGGAATCAACGGACAGGCAGGCATCTAGTTTTTAAAAGGACAATCCTGCACTGATATATCACTCCTACTTAATTCCTGCACTCCTCTCATATGAGGGGTGAGAGAGATTGGTACTGGAGGTCACAGCAGTCTGATTAAAACCAGGCGATGAGAAAGAGCGCCCTGATGAAAGCTAAATGGCCCTGGGTGATGGAGTGAGCAAAACAAACAGCAAGAGACGGTCAACTAAGTGAGCTCTAATGAAACTCTCTGTGGTCACGGTCATTAGGATAAGGCACAGTCCAGGTCTGCATGAGGAAAACATCTCAATATGCATAATTTATGATTTATCAACTGTCATACAAATTTACACAAATCTGCATATGCACACACAGACAGCACACACATCCCAGTAGAGCTGTTTGGTTGTTGTCATTTACCTTGTTTGGAGAGTGTTGAGTTTTTTCCAGCTCATCTTCTCTGTGTTTGTGTGTGTTCATGTGTCTACTTACTTATTATAATACCCACCAGCTGGATTTAATATTGAGTCCTGACACAACGTTTGGTCCTGTTACTGACAAAGAACATGATGAGGAGTTGTCCAGATACCAAACATCTCCACAGACTCAGTGTTCAGCCTTGACAGGGAAAAATGAAAAAAAGTATCTCAGAGTGTGAACACTGGGCATGTGTTTGTTGTCCAAATTTACTTCTTTGTCTGTTTTCCTAAAAAAAAAAAAATCACATTCATTCAGTTCCCTGATATCTTGGGAGGCAACACATTAATGCTAATAGTGCTTTCAAGCCTTGTAAACAGGGCGGTAAATATAGACAGTGCAGGTCGCACTGGGGCCCAGGGGTGAGGGAGGCCTGTAGAGAGAGCAGGCCCTCCAACAATATAGAAGGGTCCCTTGCGAGTGATTCAGTTTGCCACCTCTGAAACACACGTGTTCAAAGAAGAGCTCACATTAATTTAAAAATGATGCCATTAGCTAAAGTGCATATGCCCTAGAAAAGACAAACCCGTCTCCTTCAAGGTTGGCTATTTTTAAATAAAAATGTCAGTAGACTGTATAACAAAATTATAAGCTTATTCTATGTTACCTGTATAAAAAACAATTCAATTAAATGAATGATTTATTTTCTTTGGTATTTTTTTCATATGCAATGATGATTGCTGGGTAATATGTATGTTGTTTTTGTCAAGTCTCTATTTAATCTTGTGATGAAATGATATGCATGTCGTCACAAACTAGTAACTTGTAACTGGGACCTGTTGTTACTACCTTACACCACTTATAAATCACCTTAGTGGAGGTGATGACAGCCATCTGACTGTGAATGTACTGAGGTTGTAGTGGCTGACGCATCAAGCATCACCGATGGGTGTGGTTGGGTGTGGTCAGAGGTATTCTCTGCTTTTATAACCACATCCAACAGTGATGTCACAGGGTCCTGGAGCACAGCTGCAAGTTAAACCACTGTAGGTCTGCAACCTGACCTGATTTGACTTGAGTCTTCGGTCGATCTCTTTGGTGTTTGGTCGTGGAGTGGTCATTTGTTGCTAGCTATTTTTTTTTTTTCAGTACATGTTCTAAGTGGGCATTGACTCGGTGGCCACCAATTGAATTTAGGATTTCCGTGGACAGGATTTGAAGACAGTCATAGAGTCCAGTTTGGCAGCCTCACTTTGCCAATGCTGAAGGTTTGTTTGATTGTGAACTGTACCAGGACTTCCAGAGCACACTGAAGTGGTTTGTAGCCCTGTTTGAACCTGGTGAGATGAAGGTCGGCTTACCTGTCTGAGACTACAATACTCTACCAGAAAATGGTAGATTACCCTTGATTACTCCTTAGTAGGAGTCGGACAAAGCATGGAATTGGCTGGCAGATTGGCGCAGCGTCTACACTCATACAATTTGCACAGAACTTAAAGGGGTTGAAAAGGAGACGAATCTGAAGGTGAAGCTCTCAGTTTATCAGTTGATACATTCCTGCTCTTGTCTGTCGCCATTAGCTTTGGGTCATGAATTAAAGAATAAGATCACAGACAAAAGAAGTCCTCTTTGTAGGGTGTCTTGGCTCATTCTCAGGGAAAGAAAGAGGAGTTCAGACATCTGGAAAGAGCTTAGAGTAGTGGAGTCAGTGCTACTTCATGGTCAATATCAGTTGGTTCAGGCATCAGCTCCTGGACGTTTCCCTGAGTGAGTAAAGAGTGGAGAGGTGTGCATACACGAGTGTTTCATTCAGACTGCCACTGCTTTGGTAATGAAGGTTTAACAGCTACCCAGATAAAGAAATGAAATATGCAGGAGGTCAGGCTAGTCCTTCATTCTATGCTGTCTGCCCCACCCAACTTCTCTTTTTTGTAGTATTTTTCCATTAATCTTATCCGCCATTCACTCCCCTTTTCCATCTCATTTACTTACTCCTTTTTTCTCTCTCCTTCCTCACAGCTTTTCATCCAGCTTCATTATTTTCAGGAGTAATATACAGAGCACTGGCAATACATTTCAGATTTTATCTACAGCTTTCGGGAATTGAATATTCAGCCTGCCTGCAGTACAATACAAATGAATCCTTTTCAGACGGTGTGTAAATTGTTAATTATTGCATTCGTGAAACAACTGAAGTTATTTCTTTCTTGTTATCAAGTTATGTTTTTTCTTTTTTTGTCTCTCCTAAAAATCCTCTCCTCTACATCAAGGCCTCCAAATCCCTGCAATTGTTCTTAACCACACCAAACCTGCTTTCTAAAGCATGTCGCCAGCCCAGCTGGCAAAGGCAGGGTCACTTCAGGGTCTTGTTTCCAGGGATGTGATCCTTCACTACAAACGAGAATCACTAAGCTTCCCTCTGGAGGCCGAGCCAACACAGAGGAAAGGGCATGGGGAGATTGGAAGGTAATGAGTCTATTAATTAAAAGGTTTTTCAAAACCGGCTGCAGTCTCAGCCGCACACATTCACGTGTGCACACAAAAAACAGGGTCCCTAAGGCTTGTACATGCAACACAGGTGACTGGTCAATTCCTGCTCTCCCCTCTGCATTAAGCCTCTGATTGGTGACCTTTAATTTAGATGAGGTGCATGAATGCAATTGTCCCTGTCTAGTCATGCTAGAGGCAGGTGTTGTATCTAATCCAGACCACAGCTCCCAGCTTGAGGATGGAACTGAACAGCAGCAGCAGCTATATTATAATGCCAGTCTGCACATGAGCCTCCTCAGACCTTTGATCTCAGTGTGAAAACCAGTGGTGTCCAGTCCACCCTTACAGACGCACATGCACCACACAGTCCCTAAGGTTTGCAGATCTGGCAGAAGTGACCTGTCATTACCAGTTCTCATCTCGTTGTTAAGTGTCTGATCATTGAGCTTCGATTTATCTGCCACTGATATGAGGTGTGTGTTAATGTGTGCGTGCTTAGTCTTGGAGTAATAAAGGAATAGACAGTTAGGCTCTGTCGTCATTGATTAGGCCCGAGCAGACCTGACCCTCTTATATCCAGCATGTAAAAGTCAGTAAGGTGGCTCCACTGATGTCACACACACACACACACACACACACACACACACACACACACACACACACACACACACNACACACACACACACACACACACACACACACACACACACACACACACAGAAAAACACACTCCATCGATCACTGTGACATACACTGAAGATGACACATACACTGACAGTAATCAGCACTGAATGCGAAGAAAGACTTTCTGGAGAGCAAACCAATTTATTACCGGCTGTGACTGCGTGATAGACAGATGGACACACTGATGCATGAAGACAGGTGAAAAGAAGAAAGGATGGTCGGGGGAAGAAGAAAAAGATCACAGGAGCCAAATGGTGGCATGTATGACGAACCAACAAAGCCAAGACAGAAAGAAGGAAGAAAATGATGCATGTTGGAGGTCAGACGGGAGCATTTCCCCCTACTGGTGGCCTCTATCTGGGGTGTAGGGTTACACACATACACACACACGCACACACACATACACACACTTAATCTCCACATGGAGACTGAGATTGGATTATTGATTGCATTGAGACAGACGGATCTCAAAGGACAGCAGAGGTCTCTGTATGGGGGGACTCGTCTGGTGATAGTCACTGCTAACAGGAAAAACAATAGGTGACCTTAACTCACGAATGATCAAATCAACCTTCACCTCAGTGAGAGTCACACAAGCAAAAGGTTCAAAGACAGATTCACACAGCTTTTGTTCAGGAAGTGACAATGTCTTCTATGTGAAAGACAGTTAGGATGATTCTCCCCTAATGTCTAATCACTGCGAAAAATCAAAATAATTACAATAACAATAATTCAATCTGGCGTGAATCTTGAATCCCATAAAATTGATTCATGTAATACTAAAACAATCACTTAAGTTCTAAGACTGTGAATTTGTGAAACAATTTGTAAGAATATTTTAGTGGCTGTATTTTAGCATGGATGCAAATTTTATGTCTTTATCAGAACAACAAGCCGACACAACTAACCTGACTTCACTTTTTCTAAGTTTTTATACATCTATTTTCTGATATAACAACAGACACTAAATTATTTGACTAAAACAATGAAACACTGTCTAACACGTAACCTTAAAGACACCATGTCTCCCACATATTATGCCCTTCGGCTATTGGTTTATGAGGAACGTTCACCCATATCATGTAACACACATGTACGCAAACATGGAGAGCAGAAGCAGACAGATACTCTTCACCATCGGCTACCACAGAGACCTGGAGACTAACCTCTGTGATCCACAACCAATTGAGAAAGATTACTGAACTGAGTTCTGAGAAAGATAAGATGAAACTTCAGTTGTCCCTGAGGGCAAAGTTGGTCTTTTCAGCTGCAAAATTGGATACAACAAAGAAAAATTAAATAACGCTCGACAAAAGAAGCACTGTACAAAGAAACTACTGTCAGTTTCACTAGAATGTGTTCATGTGTAACAGAAGATATGAATTAATAACATAATCGTTATATAGGGTGCACAAAAAAGTGCTGCATTAACATGAACAGAAACAAAGCAGTACTCGATGCTTTTGAATGAATCACGTAATCACAAGAATTAACACACACTGAGTGTGTCTCTTATTCATAACAAATAGAGACATTCCATGAGGATAAACGGGTGAGACCCTGATACTCTGGCAACAGGAGGTCCCCATTTACACATTTCAAGGTGAGTTAGAGCCCCTGACCTCAGCTGCTTTCCCATGAAGAGGCCTTAATGGTTCTTCTGAGGTCTTGGTAGTTAGAACATCTTGTGCTGTACTCAACATACAGTAGGCTATGTTGAATATGGAATAACAGAAATAAGCAGTACAGTGCAGTTATTGATACATGTATTGCATTTTGGTATTACTTCAAATCGCAGTGACGATTCACTTAACCCTCTCCCTTTAATTAACTTTGCCCCACCAGTCAAGCTTTGCATGGTTTCCAGTGCTAAAGATTTGTCATTTGAAATTAGCAGTAATTTTGCAGCAATGGGTGTTTAGGATTGAAGTTAACAAGAATAACCACCAGTTTGTGCCTGGATAAAATGTCAAAAGCTAGTGGCAAATGTTATCATGCTAACTAGCTTATTAATGATAATCAATTCTGTTAGCGGGCAGAAAACATTGCCTGAATTTTCAATATTTCCAACAGACTGGTCTGAAGGTAATCTTGAAAAAGGTTCCTCAGGATGCATTTAAAGACTAAACACATGATATCATGTTCACTGAGAATACAAAGAGGTCAAAGCTAAGCCTTATAGGACCCAGGCAAAAAGCTAGCAACCACCAGCTGATGATCCTTAATGATACTTTGAAAGAAACTGACTTTTACAGAATATGCTTGCTGAGGACAAACTCACTAAATTATATCTTAAATAAACACCCCCAAATCTACGCCAGCAATGCCAGTCCGAAACTGGGCAATTTCTAACCAATAACCCCATGAAATAGTCAGCTACTGTTATCCTATGAACACTGCTTCAACATACAGACAAATGCCAAGCGTGACAGTTGTACTGTGCCTCGTTAGCTACAATCGGCCAATCACGATTCTGGGAAGGGTTTGGCAAGTGTTCAGTTGCCCCTCAGAAGTGCCACTTTTCATCCTTACCACGGGGGACTAAAGCATGGCATAGCTAGATAAATGGTAGTTTACAGCTGGGGCTGATATGATTCTATAGCATTCAAAGCCTGGTTGGATCCATACAGAAATATGTTGCATGACAGGACTCTCCTAAAGCTATGTATACAGTGCACAATTAAGCATCCAAAAAGAGAAAAGGTTAACACGTCAAGTCCCAGTTATGGCTATGGGCAGTACCAACTTTGATGTCCATGCAGCTTGAGATTTTCTTATAATGTCAGACTTTGAAACTTTACCTTTGTAAAAGCATTCAGACATGCCTTTGATGTATGGATAGTAGAGGAATGCTGCTTGTTTGCTTTGTCAAATGCATTTAATACTAGTATAATTTAGTCCAATTTAGCAAAGCCAACAGTGTCTGTCCCTGTCATTTGTTTTAGCCTGTGGTTGTCTTCTTAACCCTTTAAGGGCAAATCTTGACCTGTTGTACTTCAGCAACCCCCCGACAAAAACAAACCAGCTTGGGGATCATCTGATGGTAATGGGGCCATTCATCATCATTTACTAGTTGTGATACACTATCATTTATCAGTTGGTCATAATGGATTTTTTTTTTTTCTTTTGTGGTCTCCCAACAAACCAGATGTTATCTACAGAATACCGTTCTTCTTTTGGGATCTGTTTCACATCATTAGGTGTTCATGTGGGTCTTTAAAGATGCAGGAAACGATGTGGAGATGCAGAGGAATCGGACATGCATTCCTGGGTTGAAGCCACGGCAGGCCTACACAAACATGCTCCATGTGGTAGGAATGATCAGCCTGTAAGAGGTCACTGTTTGCCTCGTATCCCACTGTTTGGACAGGACTCTAACAATCACACAGATCTCAGCTCACCAGGACATTTAAACAAGTGTCCTGCATGACAAAGCTCCTTCCCCCATTTGTTAGGTATTAACTTGCCATGCATTGATTCCCAACCCCATGCTATGTAAATATTTAGGAGAGCTTTAAGATAACCAGTGAACTCAAGGACCATGTTGGATGAGTTTAAAAGTGTATATTTTGTTTAGAAACTATTGACCAAAGATCATGAACATGCTCAGGAGTCTGACAGATAGCTGCTATTGGATTCTGATCTCCGAATCTTTCTCTGACCTAAGAGGAAAATTAGCAACAGAGGCTCTGGTTTTCATCATTTTTTCAGGCTTGTTCAAGCTTGAAAAAATGATGAAAACCAAGGCCTCTCTGGGAAACGTGTTCGTTTTACCTAAATTGTTTCATCATAGGGTTATACCACTGTACCACCAATGCTGGCATGTTTAAAACTGGATTTTGTTCACATAAAGGTGAGATACTAACTAAATATTTTGAAGATATTTTGATGGGTCGGAAAAAGAAATAAATCAGTTTGTCTTTACCCTAAACTGAGTCCGCTACAACAAACAACCAAACTGTGTTAATTTTTCTGTCTTTGAAGAGGAATGTTCCAGGTAAAAACACAGAAGATTAGTAATTTTTACATTTAGGGAGATTCCAGGCAAAAACATTGTCAAAACAAAAGTTCCTCTTGTCCTTAGCATTAATGCAGTCTGTGGTATTTTATTTCAACCTTAAATAATGCTTTCCACTGTTTACTATTATACTTCCTGTTTGTCAGCATCCTCTTTCCTTACGTTGCTCATCTCTAGCATCGATGTGTGTGGCGGTACGTCTGCCTGCTCTCGTCGAATCACAGCCCTCGACTGGTGCCAGGCGCTGGCACGGTGTCGGTTTAGCTATTGGAAGGGAAAGCTCATGAATCTATTTCAGCGTTTCCATCCACTGACAAAAAGGTGGGGGTGCGCAGGGGGATCGGGAACCCTCTGAGTGTTCTTATTCAGCCATTCATCTGTGCCCAGCAGCACCCACTATCCTCAGCCCAGAGGAAGAGCCTGCCCCTCTCACTGATTATCACCAAGGAGAAAATCCCCAGAAAAGGAGCAGATGAAAAAAAAAGGAAAAAAAACAGAATAGCCTCCTCTGCAACAGACACTGTGACATCAGTGTTTATGTGGCGAGATGGAAAAACACCAAAACAGAAAGTCGGCTTGAGAGCAAATTGAGAATAAGATTGTCGGGAAGTGGAATGCAGACGTTTTTGGCCAGTGTGGAGGGAGGAATCTTTAATTAGAATGTGTTGAGAGATCATAGTTTCCCTTAGAGCTATCAGGCCTTTTCATGTTTATATAATGCATATGCATGGGCTGGAGCAATCATCTGAAACCAGATACCCAATTCCACATCATGTACCTCTAAAGGTTCACTGAGCAATACACTTCTGGACCTGAGAGTTTGTGCTGAAAGCTAAAGGTTGAGGCTTGAAACAAACATGTGGTCGGCATCTGAAATATCTATAAAATATGAACAATGCATCTTATAAATCATTCCTCCCAAAACACTGAGATCACAGGAAATCATCAAGTCATGGCAGACTGTATTATGGGATGTGGGTAATTCACACAACTGCGCATCATCTTCTAAAAGCCGAGCGAATACTGTACCGCTGGTGTGAAAGCATGTCATCTCACGGCCCCGAGCCTAAGAGCTTTGACGTCTGCCAGCATCGTCAGAATCAGAGCAGATCCCCGAAGACGATCCGACAGCAATCACAGCGAATAACTCCCCCTCCCTCTTCCCTCATCTGAACCAGCAATAATATGATGCTGGATTAATTTTTGTTCCTCTTGGTAAGCTATGAAGGAGGAGGAAAAAAAAAATGCTTAGTGTCCAAAATAATGAAACATTCCATGACACGTCCTTATCAGCCAAATGAAAAAATCACATTATCTTCAAAAGGGGTTTTAAACGCCCGCCCGCCCGTTTGCTCGCTACCTCGAGCTGCACAGGGAATATCAACTGAGAGACAGTAATTCGCCCAAGCGCTTAATATTCAGTTCTCAGCTATGTAATATGCAAATTCATGGGGGTCATGCAGAAGTCACATTGAAAAAAAATCCCTTAAACTTAATTTGAGAGGCAGCTGGAGGTTTTTCTAAGAAAATCAGTCAGTTATGGATAGGGTTCAGTTAAAGTCAAACTGGCAGCCTCCTCTAGGGAGCGCAGAGGTCCCTGCAGTCCTGACACAAGTTGATCTCTTCAGATTTACTGTGTCTGCACTCTTTTAAACCCCACAGCTACCACATTAACACTGAGCATCTCCATCAGTTTCCCAAGAATCAAGCGGCAGTGGAGAGCGTGTCCTACAAATCAGATGGTAAAGCCTGGGAGGCCCGTGGAAAGAAAACACACATGCAGTGCACTTAATGCACACACACATACATAAAACTCAACAGGCCACTGGAGAAATCATCACTTACACTATATTGATCTACATCAACATAAATCCATGCAACTAAATGAAATTCATCTGCGTGCATTTATGCTTGCTCTGTGAGATCTCATCTCACTACAAAGTTGCCAATTGAAAGAAACGCCATTATTTTCCAGCTTTCCTGGTGTGATATGTGAGCTGCTAAAAAGGACAGGCTTGTTACAAACCCTGTTGCCTCTGAGAATGGGATATCGATCAATCTCCAACGGCTCCAGATGTGTCATTTTGTTGTGGCTGCATGCTTTGTAAAATCTATTCTGATCTGATATCGCATGTCCGGTAACAACCGGGGATTGCTGTCCCGATGATGGCCCGGTTAATGCCGAAAGGGGACGGAGGAGGCTGCGCCACAGCCTGCGCTAATAGCTGCCAGAGAGGGAGAATTAGCCATTTGAAGATGGGCAGGACTGATAGAGGGATCATGAAGCTATTAACCTCTAAACAAGCTGCTGAGCGCCCAGCAGATGGCAGGGCTGATGGTGAGAGTGCTGCCAGATTGGGCTGTGAGCAGAACGACAGCCCAGACTTCTCATGGATGCTGATAGAGTGGTCCTCCCGGGCAGCACAGCATGTGTTTGCACAATGTGTGCATATATGTGTGAAGGCAAATATGGGAAAGGTTTGGAGAATGTCTGCAATGAGAAATATGTGAGAGTTCTCAAAGTCAGCAACATGTTTGTCACACTCTCTCTCCACCAAAGACTTTAGGCCAGTATTGGTCTTAAATCATGACGCATTTTGTTTGGTAACATAGTTTTGCAAATGAAACTCTTCTAGGGGAAACACTGAATGTGTTCCAGTGTCAAACCCCAAAGCCTGAGCACATCCATGAGAAAAACATGAGTGTAACAGAGCACTCACATCTTCCTGACCCCCTCCGTAATCTTAATAAAATTTAAAACCGCACACATCTATGGAATTAGTTCCCACCACAACTGAGATCATCGAACGTCTATCATCGCTCTGCTCTAACTTTGTTGCATGTGCATGAATCTGTTTAAATTCTGCCAGCCATTTGTTTACTCCTCATAACAACAAAAAAAAATGTGTTGACAACGGTAAAGCGAGCAGGATGGAGACAACCAAAGAACACTGAGACATAAATGCAGGAAAAACATGAAAGCTCAGTCAAGGTCTGCGTGGAAGACGATTTCTCCCAAATGAAGACATCAGGGCAGAAGCTGCACATGCATGCGCTGAGTCTGGATTAATGGTGCAAAGATACACAGAGGAGCAGCACTGTGCTAATAGGCGTTAGTTATGTCGGCTCTGACGTTAGTTGACAGAATCGTACGACGCAGTGCTGGGATTTGATGGCACCACTGAATGTGATGCTGGGAATTGTGTTTGATGTCTGGTAAGGGTTTGAGGCGAGCAAAAACCCAAATTCACACACACTCACAGACTTCATGTCACCCACCAATACAATGTTTATATACAGAAATTTGTGTCAGGTACCAAATGTTTTGCACAAAAGATGCATGAACTCAAACAAACATGACTATTAACTCTAATCCCAACAATAAACCAACACAGAGTGTGCATTCATCCCCTTTCCCAGTGGTTTCCCAATATGGTCGTCAGGACCAACCAAGGGATCACAAAGATAATGCTTTGGAGGAGGTCACAAGATTTTTTTTTTTTTTTGGTAAAGTGCTGAAGAGTTTCATCTCTTGAAGACACCAAATAAATATTAAAATGAAAAAATCCAAGAAGGGAGCATCCCTCTCAGATTAAACTGCGACGAGGGGTCGTATATAGTTACTGTTTGGCTGCAAAAGGTCGCTAAAATGTTTGGGAACTATCGATTAGTTAATTTCATCTAGATCCAGAACTAGCTGTTCCAAATAAAATGTCTCTGCATTGGTGAAAATTCCCCCTCTTGTCCGTGCTGATGAGGGCAAGAACACCCACATGGTCGGAACATCTGTGCAATAAAGTCTCTGCATGACTCCTCTATGACTTCACACGTTGATCGCCAGTCCTTTTCAACTGAGACGGGCGTGGTGATCATCTATGTATGTGTACAGGAATATGATCAGTCATTGGGGTGGTGATGCAATGCAAAAAAAAGGATTAAGACTGTAGTGAACATGGGATTTAAAAAGGGTTTTCAATCCCATTTTCATATCAGTTCATTGGTGCAGTCAGCCGAAATATTTATTGTGTGACTGAGTTATCTTTCTATACATGACTTAAGGTATTATAGCCTGATCATGTGCGCTGGGGCTCACTTATATGAGATTGAGGGAACTACTCCAAATCCAAACAGACTTTGGCATCAGAGATTGATTCATGTACATAAATGCACAAAAATCCATTAAAATTATGCATTTTGAGGTTTTTTCATTCAACACAAAAGGTGTTCCCATTATATATTATGGATGATGCGTCACCAGTGTGACCATACTGTTGTTGACCAAGAGGACATATTCCATTTTGTTTTAGGATACAAAACACGGGAAAAGAAATCCTTGATCATTGTTTGAAATCTTGCAACTCTTACAGACACAGTTAGTGTTCAGCACCAGCGCGACCCCTGATTCCTCTTACAAGAATGTGAGACATCATTTCTATCAACGGGTGATGAAACATTTCAGCTGAATGTCACATCCATATACTGGAGGGGATTTTCACACAGTGTTAAAATCTTGCTCATGTCATGTTTTATTCAGATGTGCTTAACAAAGGGCCCTGTTAAAATGGCAGTCGCTTTGACAAAACAATGGCAAAGGTGAGGCCGCGTTTTAAAATGCTAAAATGTAGGTTACAATTTCCACAGAGCTGTGGTTGTAAGGTGAAAGCAGAAACCAAAGTAAGGTTAGGGGGAAAAACAAGTCTAGCGGGAGACAGTGGGGGCATTCTCCATGAACAGCGTGATTTTATTGGTGTTCCTAGAGGCTCCAGCCTTTAGCTATGCCTCCAGGTACATAAAGTGGATATTACAGAAATGAATACAGATTAAAGTTACACACGAGCTTTCAGGACCTGTGCGGTGTTGGTGCAGGTCAGCAGGATGTGAAGGTTGTGGAGTGTGTGGATGGGCTGGGAGGGGTGAGAGTGAGTTAATTAGCTCATACTTTCATAAAGGCATGTGGTGCTCTTATCCCTATAGATCCCTATAGAGCTCTGCTGAAAGCTCGGGGTAGCACATGTAATCCTCACAGCTGAGAGGTGAGTCATCACACATCTACGTACACACACATAAACATGCACGCACACAAAGTTAGTTTTTTTTAGGACGCCAGCGAAGACTTGAGGATCACTGCACTGATTCTATAACTCCCTCGCGCTAACCCTTGCTACTTGTGTGTGCACGGTGAAAACGACTACACAGACGGCGGTTGCATCAGCTACCTAAACCCTTCATGTTGACAGGTGTTGTTGTTTAAAGGCTCAGTTTGTTTTAACTCTGAGCATTGATTACAGTAAAGGCCACATTAGAAGTCCATGTTTAATTAAACATTAGCTAAATGCTAGGTCATCTTAAATTCCACATATGTCATCATGCTGCAAAGCTGCACCATGAGGATAATGTTGTATATTTTTCAGATGTCATTTCTCTTAACACTACAAGAGTGTCATTTAGGATGCAATCACACAGGGCCCATCTGAAATTCTATGCAAACATACTACTGAGTGTGCTAAAATAATTATGTCTGAAACCATAGTATGAACTAAATAGTACATGCAGAGGTGTGTACTATTTCTTGTGAATATTTCAGTGCAAACACTAGACACTACGCTGGCACAAATATCCCACAGTGCAATGCGGCATTGACAACAACAACAATGGCAGACAGTGACCACGGCAGCTCCAGCTCTGGCTTAACGTCAATATACAGACTACAATTTATTTACACAAAAGTATGTTTAACAATAGTACACACGGTGAATATGTAGTGCATAGAATGGAATTTCAGACGTGTCCACAGTGTCAATCTTAAGTAGAATTTTACTAAGTTTATTCATTTTATTACTTTTAAATAATTTCCTCTGCGTGGACCTGAACTATATTTACTGTATTGTTGTTGAGGCTGAACTTTTAAGGACAAGAACTGCTAATTATATGTGGCTGTAAATCCTGTAAATGATGTATGTGACATTATTGTATTGCGACTATTTATCGTCCCTGAGTTTGTTTTCCTCATATCACCAGCATGTTGATAATCTTCTGCACCTTTAACTGGATATTTGCCTGCCAACCTCTAACTTCTGTATCATTCCGGAGCCTGCTTGTCTCTTTATGCCTTGCAGTTACTGCTAAAGTTTCCCACCTTTCACCATGACCCCACCTGCACTACAATCCTGTCATCAACTCTTAAGTATATATACCAAGGGCTGATGTATATACTTATTATAACAGCCTTTCATTGTTCCCTGACGGTGAGGCCCAGCCTTAGCATTCCAGTGTCCCTGTTCCTGCCTGCTTATTTCAGTTTGTGCTATAAATACTGCATAAACAATACACAACATAATTATTATTTAACACATTATAATCTCTTAAATGTTTAATTACATTTAACCTACCCATCTAAACATTCTCAGGGGACTGACACAGGAGATAACTTTTTCCTGTTCCCTTTCCGCCCATCCAGCCGATCAAGCCCCGGCAGCACCGCTTTCACCTCGTCTACTTCAAACACAGGCATCACTGGAAGTAATGTAGGACAACTGAGCAAACATCGTCATTGCTGGCCCCGGTGTCTCTTTTCGGCCACACACACGCACACACATACACACAGAGACACACACGTGCATGTAAAATACACATAAATGGGTCCTATAGCATAGGAAATGAGTGTGTTCGGGGTTCAGCATGCTGTTAACAAGGTAAACAGCGCTGGGGGTCACTGTGGGGTAATAGTGCTGTTAATCGGGGAGACCAAGCAGGTTGGCTATTGACATCTGTAATGAGATTAAGACATATGAGGAGGAGCGGGTGGAAAAGATAAAGCAAGTTGGCAGGAGGGGGAAGAGTTTGCCTCAACAAGGAGGTTAATCTTGAAATGCAGAGACAAAAGAAAGGAGGATGATTTTAAAAGGAAGGGTTGTATAAATCCATCTTATTTCTCTCCATAGAGCTGATTCTATTTAATCTTTTCGTTCCTCGCTCTGTGGGGATCTTGGCTGGTCATAGCAGGAAAAGCACAGGTGGAACATTAATGATGACTGCATCACATAGAGGCGTTCCAGGGAGCCAGCATGCACCGTACCAGATCCCTGGAACTGGCAACCTTAATGGACTGCAGCTATTTTTAATGTTATCACTTGTCAAGATGTCTGCATGAAAAAGGCTTGATGAATACTTTTTTAAAACGTGACAGATTATGAATGAGGGTGACACACAGGTCCGTGCTGCAAAGCCTATTCTCTGTCTGAGTGGTTTGCATGTTACACATGTTTTTACATGGGGTTCTGCCAGGTAAACTAGAAGCTCTAAATTGCTGGGAGATTAATTTTGGATCGAGCAGCTAGTGTTCGTCACTCAGCAAGTTTTACCTGCATTAACTGTGATGAAAATATCGGCTTCTGTTTGCCTTTCAGCTCGCCTGTAAAGATGCTGGAGCATGCCTCGTGTGCCGCAGCCTTGTTGGCAATGATCAGAAAGGTACAAAACATATCGATCAATACCTACATTCATCATCAGTGTCAGTTTTTCTCCACATTGCCACATTGTGTTGATGTTTAGCTTTGCAGAAATACAGAAGCGTTGTACCTCATAAGGACAAGAGGGCAATGACAAGACTGTGTCCATAAATCTTCATACTGTTCAAATAACATAAGTGTATTGAAACACACACACATACAAAAAGAGAAATTCTAGACAACCACAAGCTGGATGTTTACATGTACCTCATGTAAATGGTTTTATAAATGAAAGCGAACCTTGACCCATTTGACCCAAATAGTGAAACTGCAGGTTCATTGAACTGAAATATGAATGTACAAAAAACACCTGTATTGTCTTTCACCTTTTCAGAAATAGCAATAGAATTTCTCTAAGAGTAAATACATGAAATGAAGGCTAGTGCAAGAGAAGTCCGTGGACTGTGGTCCTCTGTTTGTCCCTGTGCTGTTTAATGGCCCTGAGGGGGGCACTGAGGTTGTGAAACAGAGGAAGATCTTCCATCTATGTAATTCTGTTCTTCTTGTACAGCACATTCACCCTGTGGTGGTGATAAAATCTTTATAGAGTATTATACTGAAACATTTACAATGAAGTGTGATCAACACAAACAGCCCTCCTTGTTAAAGTGCAATACATTAATAACTGCGTAGTGTTATGCCAAGTCTAAATGAATTGTGTGTCAAATTAATCAACACCTTGTCAGGCGGCAGGACGAAAATAACAATGGACAAACTGTTATTGGGTTTGTGTAAAAAAAACATGGACAGCTATGCACCTAACAATGCTGGCTTTTCAGCGTCATGGCTCAAGCTCAACCCAAGCTCTGTTGGCATGGTAAAAGATGCTATCGGACTAGAAGCTGAAGTCTTGTTCAAGCTTATGAAAACACACACAGAAAACAAACAAAAAAAGACAATTTCCTCACTGTTCCACCAAGTTATTGTAGACTCATTAAAGTGCTAAAGTCCTCTGTATGAAAGGTGTTCCAAATAATTTTCCATTTCTCTGTCCTACAACAGCCTGCTCAACATGTTTCCGGTCTCTTCACTGCACTTGTTCCAAGAAAAACAAGATTTCAAATTTAGAAGCCTACAGTACATTCAGTACAAGCCATACAGTACATACGTCTCCCCTATCTCCACTACAGTTTCTACAAAAAAAAAAAAGTATTTGCTTTTGAAGAGATCTCCTCTTCATGATGAAGAAATGCAAGAAATAAAGCCAAAACCAGCATCACAATACACCAAAGAATCAACAAATCAGTATTCCTCCTTGAATCCCTTTTGTCTTTTTCTTGTACTGTCTGTCTCCCTTTAGATATCTGTCACTCACCTGCTCTCTCCCTTTCTCTTTTGCTGTCCCTGTTTCATTTTATTTCATTATCTTTACCCCCAGATATCCCTTTTTTATTCTCTCCTTCCCTATCACTCAGCTCCACTCTTTTTGTGCATCCTTTCTCTTTTCCCCCCCTCCTCTGTCTCTCTTCCTGCCTGCAGCATAGTTGTAGGTTAACCTGCTGCAGGAAGAGTGCAAGGTGTGCTGGGTTTAATCATCCTGAGGGCTGGCTGGGTGGCTGCTGGAAGCTTGTCTGCTGAGACTAATTGAAACAAAACGCTCCCTTGTTCTCAGAGAAAAAAGAGAGACATAGGGGGATAAAGACAGAATCATGTCTGCAACTGCAGGTAATTGGAGGAGCATGCTAAGAGAAGCAAAAGATTATCAGTGTGTGTGTATGTTTTGCATACATACATGCACTCTGAGCTTAGATAAATTGAGATAAAAAAAAAAAAAAATCATATTACAATAATGCAATATTCTGACTTGTTGCCCAACTGTTATGCACAGCAACAACAAGCATGGCTGAAAGGGAAAATAACATTGCTATGTGCTCAACAGTGGAGGAGTTAGTTCCAAAAAGGGGAGCAACTACGAGTCGTGTGGAAGTGATTTGGTGGCAACAAACCTCGGTCATATGTAAGTGCAAGAAGACTGTAACAACAAAAGGGGGCGATACAACAAACTTATCTCATCACCTCGAGCAGACGCACACTGTTGAGTGAGGAGAGCCAAAAATCCCAAGAACTCATGAGCTATCGTGACAAACTACACTGAATCTTAGCCTGAAATGGCATGATATTATTTTAGGGCCATATTATATATAATGTCCATTCATATGTGCATTTATATGTGCATATGCATTTGTGTGCGTGTGTGTGTCTTCAGCACACATACCTGTGTGTGCAGCAGTGCGTGTCCTACAGTGACACATTAGCGAGCTAGTAGATGTGATTAAAGGAGAGGTGTACTTCTCCGCTCTCTCTCTGACTCCATCGGCGGCGCTGCTACAACTGCAGCTGGTAATGTCACTCTAGTGTCACTTTCCCCTTTAAGATGCCTCTAAGTGGATTTTGATGCAGTGAAACAGAACACGGAGGCCAGTTCTCACCTCGCTAATGGAATCAGTGTGCTGTGGAACACAAGCGAAGGGCAAATGATCCCGACCCCGAAGCTATATCAAGAAGGCGACTTGCTTCATTCCTGGTCCAGGTCAGACCTTGATTCAGCAACTGCTGATTTCATTCATCCACACCCAGTATGTCAATCTATGACAGACAGAATACAACTTGTTGTCAGATCAATGTCAGATCACATTCCTCACACAAACTCCAGAATTAGTTTGAAACCAGACCGAAACAACTTCCTTTAAGGGGTCTTGGCTGTTTATTTTAGTATGCAGCCTCGTATGATCGCTGTGTTCAGATCTGCTCAACTGAACTGTACTGAGGGGAGAGTGAATTAGTCTGATTCAAAAGGACAACAAAGCAGGTGCACAAAGCCAACAGTAGAGTCTAATCAGCCAAAATAAATGGAAGTAAAATCCCCTGTTGATATGCAGGACCTTTAAAGGAACAGTTAAGCATTTTGGCAAATGTACTTATTTGCTTTCTTGCTACATGTTCGATGAGAAGATCAATACTACTGTCATATGTCTTTGTTAAAGCTGGCAGTTTGTTAGCATGGCTGAGCACAAAGACTGGAAATGTAGTCCTTTATAATAAACATTCATTCATTCATCTTCTATACCCCCGACTATCCCTTTCGGGGTTGGGGGGGGCCGGAGCCTATCCCAGCTGTCGATGGGCGAGAGGCGGGGTACACCCTGAGCCGGTCACCAGCCGACTGCAGGGCAACATACATACAACCACTCACTCTCACATTCACACCTAGGGACAATTTAGAGTCACCAATCAACCTAATGAGCATGTTTTTGGTCTGTGGGAGGAAGCCGGAGTGCCCGGAGAGACCACACCCATGCACGGGAAGAACATGCAAACTTTGCACAGAAAAGCCCGCCGACCTTCTTGCTGTGAGGCATGTGCGCTACCTGCTGCGCCACCGTGCCGCCCTATAATAAACACAAAAACACAATATATGGGCTAAACTGTATTAATACTGACAGTATACATCAACGTGGGAAAAATTAATATAAACTAGGGCAGACAGTTTCCTCCTGTGTATCTGCCTCCTGTTATCCTGCATTCTTCTCCTGTCATTCCACACCTGCCCACCTACCCTGCACCTGCCCACCAGTTGTCTTCATAGAGAACCCACATCAGCCCCATCACCTGAGCCCTCACCTGTCTTCACAGCTGCTCCTCAATCCCCAGTTCACCTCCCTTCACCAGGGTGTGCCAACAAGAAAACAAGCAGAGGAGAAAAAGTGTGGTATAGCTCCTCCTGGGAGGTGTTTGAATTTCTTCACACACCTACTCAATTCAGTGACTGGCATGAACATAACTCCCAGCACTGGCGCCTGTACCAACTACAGCTGTACATATTAAATATATCAAAACAATACACAATTACGGATCGAGCCTTGAATTGATTTGATTGCAACATTTCACAACTGTGCTCTGTACAAATAAAGATAAATACTGATTAATGAGGAGCGGAGCTTTATCTGCAGTGCCTAAAAAGTTCAAGCAGCATCATATCCAAGTCCACCTGCGTGAGAGGACCTTGAATACTGACATGATGACACGACAGTGAACTGTGCCACATCCTCTCACTGCTCATAATTGCTCTCCACTTGCCTTTAATTAAAAGACATAATCCCATTAACAAGCAGAAATAGGATTAATACTGCCTCAGACTCCAGCTGCTGCTCTGTAATGATTGTGTGTATGTGTGTGTGTGTGTGTGTGTGCG
The DNA here is from genome assembly GCA_037975065.1 of Chaetodon trifasciatus. Lineage (NCBI taxonomy): Eukaryota > Metazoa > Chordata > Actinopteri > Chaetodontiformes > Chaetodontidae > Chaetodon > Chaetodon trifasciatus. The sequence goes on from JBBMOE010000006.1 coordinate 6,137,585, forward strand.
TATTACTCATGTTGTGGGGACATAAATCTATTTACATAGTCACATTGAGAGGACTCTCCCTTCCTTACAGAGACAAAATGTTAAGTTTAAGGTAAGGGTAAGGTTAGCTTTAGGTTAAGATTAGGGTACAGGTTCGGGTTAGGAAAGTAGTCTGCAAGAAATTAATGTAAGCCGATGTAATGTCCTCTGAGGTGATGAAAACATGGCTATGAATATGGTGTGTGTGTGCGTCTGGTCCCCTGACTCAGAGATATCACCAATACCACATGGGTGCTGCGGGTGAGAGGAAGCCAGCAAGAAAGAGATATTTAAGCCGGACTGAGAGAGAAAAAGAGAGACTGGAAAGAGAAACTGTCATAGAACTGAGCAGCTAATTGAAAGATCAAAAACCAATCTCCAGTCCAGCGGATGAGTGGCTTTTGAATGTTTTGCATACGAGCTCTCAGGTTTTGGAACTGCTTCATTGTGTAGTTATTTAAAAACAGTATTACTGTTGATTACAGTATTGTTTGAATCCATAATTTTTTTGTTTTTTGGAAGATATTTTGCATCCACTTGGGAAAAAAATGTTTTGCACTAAATGCTCATGACGCTTTCCTGAATTTGAAATGTGGAGCGAGAAAAAGGCGTTGAAACGGGGACAAAGGGTGATTTAATGACAAACGAATGTGACGAGAGGTCACAGTCTTTCCCGCAGAGACATCCTCCCTCATCGCCGTGCTAAAGGTGAGAAACAATGACCGTGAAAGGATGACATGCCAGCACAACGCCACTATTGTACAAATAACAAAGGCTGCTGCTGTGCAACAAGGATAAGAGGACACGGTAACAGGGGAGCGTTCAATGTTCCTGAGTCGATTATGTTGTTGTTGCCTCACAGCAACGCCTCCCTACGTCGGTCCTGTCCTCTAATGTACCTCACAAGCTAACATCATCCGTATTCTCATGTCTGCTTGGTCATTATCACATTTTATGCATCAACATTGTTGTTGTCAGTCAGGAATATTAACATGTGACGCTTGCTATGTGTTTATGTTAAGTGAGTAGTCAAGTTGGTAGTTTGGTCATGCTGCTTCACTTCATCTACAGAGGTTTAATCAGTTTAAACTTGCTATTATCAGTATTTTCTGATAACAATGTATCAAAGCAAAGGGGTCGCTCACACCTTTAGCTCATTGTTCAGCTCACAGATGTACTGTTTAGTCTCACAGTCTCCTAGTGTAGCTTTCCCACAGCAGGCTGCTGATTTCAGGGAAAAATCTCTCAAAGCTCACCAGCTAGTTAGCAAAATTAGCAACTAGCTGGTGAACATAGTGGAGCATGTAGCCGCCAGATATTTCCTCCAGGAGTTAGAGACGAAAAAAGTATGAATATTCAATTTACATTTGTCACGTGGGCAGAAACATCATTTGGGCCCCAAATGAATGCTAATGTTGCTCCATAACTGCTGGATGTGTAAATAAACAAGTGTTTGCTAACAGGTTTTTGATGATAAATCAGTTTTGTATTTACAACCCGTTTCGACTACCCCTAAATAACTTGTTATTGCATGTTTGAGCTTTGACAGTAAAGTTTAAATGCAGATTTTAACGATACAAACCTCATCTGGTCACTTTAAACAGAAATGAGGAGCTAAGAAATCTCTAAGGAATGATGACGCTTTGGAAGCTGTTGCAAAAATTAGAGAAAATTGTCATTTTGATTGAAGGTTGAGCTCTTATTGAAGACCCACCAAAAGACTGTCTTATCATCTTTTCAGTGTTGGAGTGCTTCTCACAGAGGTGATATGACAGCAGGAGCCAGTTAAGAGTAACCCAGCTAAATTAGAAAAGAAAGAAAAGGTTGAAATAGAAATGAAAATACTTCAATTTCTTCTTAAAAAAAAAAATAAATAAATAAAAATAAAGAATTTAAATTGTAGCTTTACGTCACACGGTGTGCTAACAGTAATAAAAAAGTGACCTTCTGTCATTTTTCATGGTCATCTACTGGTCAGTATTCCAACAGCCAACTCTGTCAGTCTGTCAAGCATGTGTGTATGTGTGTGTACGTGTGTGTGTGTGTGTGTGTGTGTGTGTGTGTGTGCTTGATGTGTCAGGGTTTGAACCAGTGAGAGGTAGAGTTCAGAGGGCTCGTCTGTGCTCTCTCTGTGGGCTTCTCTCTGACAAGACAGTAAAGTGACAGCGCCGAAGCATGGACACATCACTGACAGCCAAGGTTAAACTGGTAAATGGGGCCAAAAGTGGCCTTTTACGTTCAAACTTGATAAACCTGTCAGTGTAATCCTCCATTAGTGTGATAAATATAATGCAGTTTGATTGACTGTAATGTGTTTGTCATATGCACTGTGACAATGAAAGATTGGAATTAGCATTATTATTGCGATTATTAGACAACATCAGCTCCTGTTTTGGCATGTTTTGGATGGTGAGCTCAAATATATATATTCAAATGCATTCAATGTGTGCTCATACATTTATTTTGTCACCAAAATGCTGGCTATCAGCAGCTTCAGTCCAAAAATCTTGGTATGAAACCCCAGGCTGCACGACATCAGTGAGCGAAGTGAAACCTGGGCGTCACAGAGCGATCAAACCTCCCTGACTTCCATCCCCACAGAGTCTTAAAGCAGAGAGATTAGCGGTGGCTGCACAAACCACATCTGACACCACCAAATACTTGATCTGAAGGTGGTAGTATGTCAGAACTGCTAGTCGGAAAGCTGAAAAGCTTCAGAAAACTCTTCTTTCCACACCTTTCCGACTGACCAGCCGCCTTCAAACGTGGCTGTCTGGCTCATATAGCGGTCGGTCAGGTCATAGGAACTGCTTTTTTTCTGGCATTATGCAGCCCTCACTCTAGACTTCACTCAGAGTTGCATGATGGGACTTGAACGAATGACAGGAAACATTTCAGACGCTTTTTTCAGTCATCTGTTTCATGTGTGTCTTACAGAACAGATGCAGAACAGATCCTCTAGTTTCATGCAAGAGCTCAAGCTTCACTTCTGGTATACAAGCTTAAACACGGCCCGTAACGTATTTCAGGTGAGGTACAAAAGGCTGAGGCTTTTTCCAGTGAGCAGGACTGGACATGGCGCCACCTTTGAACACGGTATCAAGTTCTGCTGAATACAACCAAAGACACTTGAGAGTGCTCTGTCTTGAGATGCAAACATGAAATTCAGATAATCAAACGGTGGAATAAATATTATCATCTGAGCAGTCTAATATCCATAAAACAAGACAATAATCTGCTAACATGGTGAGACAATCCTGCTCTGAAACAAAACTTAGAGACAAGCCAGTGAGTTAACTGACCTGATTAGAGGAGTTGGAATGGAAATAGTTTGGCTTCATCGCAGAAATGTTTAGGATGGCTCCAGAGACATACAGTACAGGGTGACTCACAGGGTCACATGGCTCAATGGAAGAGTGCCAAAAATAACAAGCAGCAGAATCAGAAGTCTAATTTTATAAAAATGGAAATTTGGCCGCATTTGTAGAGGACTGCAATCATCATGTGTTCGGTTAGCTACTTTATGATTTCCAATCTTTGATTTTAAGCCGTTGCAACCACACAGTACTTACTGAAAAGCATCAACTGATGACTCGTTGTTCCTCTGAATGACCATGCTTTAGAACAATTTCCACCACGCCATTACTTCTGGCTTTTTGAAAGTTGTATGCTATGAAGTCAGCCTATATGGATTTATTTCAGCCAGAGAAAATGATAAACAATTCTGTAATATATACTCTTTTAACTCTGTGTCAGTTCAGTGGAGGTTGGATTGCCCTTCTTTCATACCGCTTAAGCTTACGCCTCTGCTGTGAGTGACATGATGGAAAATATCAGTATATGTCAATGCAAAGCCTGGAATATGAAATGGAGAAAAAAAAATGCCTATGCTGTCTGCATAGAAATGCAGCCACACTGTAAGGCCTTGACAGAGAGATTGCATAACAGCTCATACATAAAACATTAAGCTATGCATATGCAATGCACACACACAAGCAGGCAGGCATATGGTGTAACCTATTTCCTTTTTTTGGCCAGCCAAGGAACCACAAGTTCATGGAGCTGTTTGTATTGTATGTACATTCTTGCCCTTATGTGCACATCTTAACATCACACAATGTGCCCTTCTTGGAGAGCTGCTTAATTGGGAAGTTTTTCCCTCCCCCGCTCTCCGTCTCAACCTTTCTCCCGCTCACGTTTTCTCTCCACCTCATCCTCTCTCCAGACCAAAGAGGAAGCCTGCTGAGTGATCTTCATCAATTCGAGGTTTGAAGAGGACTCATAGGAGAGAGGATTAGGATTTAGTAGGCTTCAGTCCGAAGGCGATAGCAGGGGGGGAGCAAAGATGCAACAAGGATCATGTTTGCTTTTAGCACAGCACATGTGAGCTGATTAAAAAAAGGGGGGAACAAAGTAGAACATTAAAGGCAGCCAGACTTTTCTTCAAGAGCTTTTGTAAGTCACTTTTGTGTCGTCTTCGGAAACCAGATAATGATGGCTCACGAAAAGGCCATGAGAGGACTTTAAAACTTCGGGCCATTCGAGCTGAAGTTTGGGGTGGGAGGACGTCGAAAAAAGCTTGACAATCATTAAAAGTGAGGAAAACTTCAAAGTGAAACTTTAAAAAAAAAAAAAAAAAAGAAAGAAAAACGGGAGATAGTTTCGGGGATAATTATGAAACTTAGAGCTGAAATTTGTCCCATTTTTCCATGCGCCCAAGAACCAGAATCTTCCTCCTCCGCCTCCCTGTCCTCGAGTTCACCTCTCCGGCTTGTTTTTCCCAAGCTGTCCTCCTCGTTACCTAGCTAATCCCAGCCACTGTCAAGATTTAAATGCTGCTTTCAGCGTGTGCCATATTTTCAGCATTCAGCATTCAGCATCATTTCCCTGAGCCCGACAGACAAGGAGAGAGAGAGAGAGGGGGAGGAACTGGAGAGGAGATAAAGAGACACACTCCATGGATTACACAGGCACATACACACATAAATATGCATATACACATGCAGGAACACATTGTATGAGCCTCTGTTTAATTAGCCCGGCGGTTTATCAGGGTGATCAGGAGTTCAACACAGTAAAGTTTCCTGTAGATAAAACAGTGTTTGGGGAAGTCAGGTCTAATGAATGCTGAGCAGCACCGAGGAGGAGGAAGGGGAGGTGGAGGAGGAGAAAGAACTGAAGGAGATGAGAGGAGGATGACAAGAGGGCGCTTCGGTTTAATTGCTTACCTGATACTTTCCTTTCCTCCTTATCATCCCCTCCTCATCTGTTACGGCAGATGAGGAAACTGCGTCTGACAGATGCGTCCGACAGAGAAATGCTTTCTTTTATTTGCCAGGAAAGAGTTGAAGGTTTATGATGACAGTTTAACTGCGATTGTAATTGACGGTGCCTGCATCCACTGTAAGGACGTCCAAGAGTTTCCTTTGTTCCGAGTGAGGATCGACCGGTAAAAGCCGACTGAGGCAGCTGATAATCGCATTTTGGACTGATGTTCAGCACCTTGAGCTTAAGTTTCAAATGACATTTTCACATCTAAAATTAGCCAGTTATTAGCAGCGAACCCCTGGACCAGAAGCACACAGTGAGATGGTAAGATGAAATACACGTCCGGAGGATGTGCTGATATCTAACGAGTGTTTAATTAATCAGAAACTCTTATTATTTGTCAGGACAGACTGCATGTCCAAATCCAGTCTCATCTTGTCCTTTAGTCATCAGTGTCAAGCATGAACTCTCATGCCTCTTGGATTGTAGCTCGAAGATAAATGAAAACTATGGTTTTATGTCTTGGGTTTTATGTCCATATCTCACCGGTTCTATCAGTTATGAATATGTACTCACTAAAGTAACTGCTGAGATCTCAGAGTGAGGCAATATCAATAAAAACAGGACAACAAAAGCTGTCAGACAGTCATACACACGGTGGCCTTGAGAGCTTAATGCACTGTAACCAAATACAGCAACGCTCAAGAAGCACAGATGACAATGGAAACTGTTTCCAGGGGACAATCTCGAGTGATGCATGCCCAGACACGGCTGGGACATCACTTTTTAGTGTCCCCTGGAAACAGTTTGCACTGTGTATTTGCTGGGTGTTTCTGTTTTCTTTTTTTGCTGCATTTTTTAAAGCACCTATGTGGTCAAATTGGTGAACGTGTTTTCTTAACTTTTGTCTATTTGCAGTGCACTGAACTCTAAGGGCCACCGTACATATAGGTTGTAAACCCAAAGGCTAGCCAAATTTATTTGGAATAGAAAACAAAAATGAAAAATCAGTTTTGACCCACCATGCTTGCCATTGTTGTGTGCACTCAGTGTTCCACTGTAATGAGGGATTATTAGGGAAATTATGGATGCATTCATTTTTGGCCTTGCTTCCACATAAAGTGGTTTAGATAATGCAGCATTGTGGAATACTTGTGGAGCGTGTTGGCTTGTTTACAAGCTGCACGAAAAAAATCTGATTGCTTGAATTTGTTCTCCCATTGGAGAACCTATTTTTAGCAATGCCACCACGTTCCAAGATCTCAGCATTCACTATGATGAGTACTGAACCAACGGTTGAGCAAATAAAACCTATGCTGTCATAAACTGTGATGTTATGATTTATTTAAGATTAGATCACTTGTGGTTGAATCCTGCAGTGGTCTTGATATTGATAGTGGTGTAAATATAAAGTAAAAAGTACTAAACACCCTCCATCCTCTACATGACTGCTGCGATGCTTCTCTGATATCTGCAGCATATGTTGCTCATTTCTGAAGTGATTTCGGACTGTTTCAGTTTTGGATAGTTGCTGTAGTGCCACAGTCAAGAGGAAGGGTCACACAGGACAGGATGAATCATTCTGGACCAGGCAGGACAGCAACGTTTTGTGTTCAGGGATCTAATTAATAAGCATCTGGGGATGTTGCCTCATCAGAACAGATTTCATTTAGGTAAAGCATCAACCTCACATTTTGTTTTATATCCTTTTGTTTGCGAGCAGCCAATTATCCCTCCCACTGTCGCAGTTGCGTCCAAAGATTGCGATGACACCACTTGATGATACACAAATTCTCTGCCAACTTTTATTGTAAGAAAATTAATTCAATAAGAGGTAATTTGTGGTAGAACAAGCACCCAGATTCACCCTGCCAGCGAATGGGATCATTCCCTCCCAGTTATAATGTAATCACATCCAATTAGGGGAATGACAAAGCGGTCTTCAGCGTTTCGACGGGAGGGGAAGTGTCATCTTACCGCCTGTGTGTTCGTGGGGATAAGCTAGTTCCATCGTTCCCTATCGTCCTGCCAGCGCTTTTTTTTTTTTTTTTTTTTTTTACCCCCAAAAAATTTCTACTTTCCAATTTTCCACTGGCTGTCTGGCCAAATCATTAGAGAGCCCAGCAAGGAAGGAAAAACTCAACCATATTGATTATCCGTCTGCTGTAGAGGAATGCTGGGATTGGGATCCAGAGGAGGCAGCAAGGCCTGTGAGTGGGAAATTGTCATTATAACAGGGAGTGATTGTCACAAAGAAGGTGAAAATGTATTGTTGTGACAAATGTTGTCTTAAATGTTCCACAATCTAACAATTCAATGGGCCATATTAAACACTTACAGTCAATAGTCATAGCTCATGTTTGAAGGTTTTCATGGTCAGTAAGAAGCAGTGACTTTGGCAGATTTTAGGGTATGTGAGTCCTCTAAGAATTATAATAAAAAAAATGTTTAGAGTTTCCATGAAGGTCAATCTGGTTTTCACTTTATTCCTGAAGGTTTCAGTACAATAGAAACACAATACAAAGACGGTAGTGGAAAAAAAAAAGAGAGAACAAAGTATAAAAGAGAAGGCCAGCTCTGGAAATCAATCATACTGGTCAATTTAAATCAATCTCTCCTTCTTCAGAAAAACAGTTGCCTCATTTGCATTGGAGCACATACATATAATTTAAAAAATGAGGACAGAGGAAAGAGCCACAGAACCATGACCAGAAGATCTCATCCAAAGTAAAAAAAAAAAAAAAAAAAAAATGGGATATTGACTTCAAAAACAGCAGTATAGTGTTTGCGGAGGCTTTGATGAGCAGTTCACAAAAAGAGCTTTGAAAGCCTGAGATTCCTTTCAGACGGAGAACTGGCGCACAGAGAAGGAAGAGAGAAGCAGCCAACATACACCGTCTGGTTCCAGCGCCGGGTAGGCAATGAGCGTGCAACACACACGCACACACACACACATACACGCAAATGGTTAGGCAAGCACAACAAAGAGGAATGTGGATTATTCATGAGTCTACAATATTACTGAACAGCTGGATTGAAATTTATTGACCAGAACACACACACACACACACACACACACACACACACGCACACACACACACACACACACACACACACACACACACACACACACACACACACACACACACACACACACACACACACACACACAGCATAAGCCTGGCACATCTTATCTTTGATGTCATTCATTGTTCTCCCCTCAGCACCATTACCCCAAGAAGCACCCCGGCCAATAGGGGTGCTAATGGTGAGACTTTAGTGACCCCATCTGGCAGGGGATTGGTTAAACTCAGGGCCAAAGAGAGAGGGGTATGAATAGAGACAGACCACCCACCAACAACAGCAGTTCCGATTGGATAATCCACAGCTCAGTCCAATTGTTAGTCATCTTTCTCAGTCAAAGAAGTTGGCCTTTGTTATTGAAGGGTGTCTCGGTAGTGTGTGGGCTTAAGCGTGCGGCAAGGAGGAAATTGAAAATTGCTGATCTCTGTCTGGCAAATAAAGAGCAGCAGCCCACAGCAGGCTGTCAGCCTGGTTATGCCACCCACTCTGACAGCTCTGCCTCTTCAACGGCGTGCAGGAGTTTCACCGACGCTGATTTCAAGGCCTTCAGCTGGATCTGATGTAAGATTTCTACCTGCTTTAGCGTGTAGTCACATGTGGATGTGTTTGCTTGTGAGGAAGTCCAAAATGTACTGTAGGTGCTTATTTGCATTCACACACACATGCAAATTGGGTTCAGAGTTTGGTCAGGATAGTGGCTTTGTAAGAAAGCATTGCTCATAGAATTATCTGACTATCATAAATTTCAAATTAAAACTGCAAAATCAACACAAAAAAATAACAATGGATGAACCAATGCAGACCACCCTCCCCAAAAAACACAGCTGTATAGATCGTCTGTGTAAGCAGCTTATTACGACACAGACTGTATTCACGTTCATTGTAAGGCTGTGACCTCTGATGGCTGTAGCAGGAGGGAAGTCAGGTGATGTAGTATGAAAAGCGACAAAGTGCACGTAGGTATTAGCTTGGAGTGGATGGACAACTCAAATGCAGGACTTTCACCCAGGACACCTGGGTGAATCCTTACCAGGTAGTTCTGGTGCCTAAACACAGTCAAACTGCAACCATTTCACAGCATTACCTACATGACGACGAAGGTATGGCTATCACTGGCACTCGGTCATACATGTCATTTTGTGCATCACTGACATGTGACCTATTCTGTTAGTACTGCTTGTTTAGAACACTTCATATTACTAAATGTTTTCCTTAACTTATAAAACCCAATGTAGAACCATTTTAGCATAGCGCCACAGAACAGTGCTCTCAAACCTGGCGGGTTAGGACCCCTCAAATGGTCATGAGATTGATTTTAAGATTGCATTAATAAAAGAATGGGAAAGAAGAGACAAAGTCAGAAAGTTTGAGAAGTTTTGCATTAAAACCGAGAACAGCCATGTTTTCAATCTCAAGATCATGAGTCGTATATTTTCATTATCTCAACATAATAAAGCCCATTTTTGCGTTATAATCGGTTAGTTTATCTGGTTATTTTGAGAAAACAAAAGGCTGATTTCTGTAAAGAAAATTTGTCATGTGAAAATACTTTTTTCTGCATCAGCCAGCAGCTGCTCAAATTATTAATGCCATCCGGTTTGCCATGGGACCTGCAGGACCATCCCACTGTCAGTACTGATCCCACAGTATCTCCCCATAGTCTGCAGACACCTGCTGACTGTCACCACGGACTTCTGTCCACAAATTCACGCCATAGCTAATAAAGCACAATGTCACACATACCCAAATAAAAATAGATCAGACCCACTGAGTTACATACCTGATACTCCTTGATGAGGCATCGATTTTTTTATATAATTTTTTTACATGTCGTTATCTCGAAAAAACTCTCCTTTGTTGGCCTGTACTGCATAACTGTGTGGTAACATTTAGGATAAATATGTTGGCAAGTGTGTACATACATACTCTTATGTATATACAGTACATATGTGTATGTGAGGGTTAAGTGCCATGGCCCTTCCTGCCTGTGCAGTTCGCTGACACTGTGACTCTGCTGTGAGTCAGGAAAGGTTGTCTGAAGGTAGAGGAAGGATTAGAGCACTTCAAAGCGATGCTCACTTCTAAGCTGGCTGATGCAAAATCCGCTTTGTGTAAATGGACAGCCGGCACTCCAAGAAAGTCCAAGCCCGGAGCCAAGGAAGATTCGACTGTGCTCTCAATACACTGATATTACTTGAAACAGACTCAGCTTAAACACTTCTAGAGAGGATGACTGAGTCTGTGCACTCCAACTTCGATTGAACAAACTCTTACAGAAATTCTATCAAATTATTATATCACGACCACGCAGGTAATTGCTGATAGTTTCTCAATGCCAGTACTGATTTTGTGGAATTAAAGTGTTTGGATTCTTTATTGAGGTAAAAGTACTGACACCGTAGTGTAAAAATATTTTTAGAAGTGAAAATCCAACAGTGAAAATGTTACTTAAGTAAACTCATCTAAGTATAATCAGGAAAATGTAGTTAATGTATTCAAAGTAAAAGAAAAATGTCCCCTAGTCTGTGACTGTTAAACAATTAAATATTTTATATTATATTTGATCATTATTGCTCATTTATTAATGTAAATGCAGGGTTTTACTGTTGTAGATGGTTGAGCTGGAGCTCAACTATTTCAACTATTTTGTAAAGAACTTCAGCAAACAATTATTTATATTATTGATTAACCTGCTGGTTATTTTTTCCATTAATCAACTGTTTTGTAAAAATTTTGTGAGGAATGCCGTCACAATTACCCAGAGTCCAAAGTGACACCTTCACAATGCTAGTTTTGGTCTAAAACTCAAAATTATTAACAAAAAATCACCTAATTAATGGACTGCTCATCTGAGCTGTATTTGTGTGTGCGGATGGGTAGTTTAATTTCCAACAAAACATCATATTTTACGAGTTCTTTGCATGTTTTGTATGTAAAAATAGTGGTGTCAAATACGCATAGTGAAGTAAATAATTCAACGTTTCCCTCAGAAAGTGGCGTGAAAAGAAAAGAGTGAAGTACAAGTACCTCAAATTTGTACTTAAGTGCAGTACATAAATGTTCCTAGCTCAGTCCACTGCTGGCTCTTATTTCATATTATTTGCCGTGTTTACTTGTTTGCTGTTTGCAAAGGAGCTTTGAAAATATTTGTCTCAGGACACTGTACATAAATCAGAACGGCAGCTTATGCAACACAAATCTAATCAAAATGTCAAATTAGAATCAATTCAAGATTAAAAAATAAAACCTGTCCACAGAAACCAACTTTAACACTGAAAAGTACAAAAGTAAATCTGTTCCACACAAACTGCAATATATTCACCAAATCAGACTGTTTCAAGCAATATCGGTCAGTTTATTCTTACTTGAGGTGTTCAGATTTATCAATATTGCTGACACACACAACCGCACACGCACACACACAGACACAGAGAGCTCTTAGCTGTTTGTGTCATGACATTAAGACTAGGAGGTGGGAGGGTGATGGAATAGCTGTGGTCAGAGCACAGTGGCCAGCAGGGCCGCTTCGGTAAGTCCTAAATCACCAGGAAAACCAGAGCGCCGCTGTGATGGATGTACCTGGCACGCCCCGGATCAGGAAACCTCCAATCCGTCTCCAAGAAGAAATGTTTCAATACGGATGCACTGGGCTGGGTCGTACACTTAACCCTCAGCGCACATAACACAAGAAACACACAGAGATGCATGCATGCAAACATACGTCAACACAAAACCATCCAGAGAGACGCACATGTTGTAAAAACAGCCGGCGGGCAGGGGAGAGCAGTTCAGCAGATTTATGTGAGCAGAGGTGCTGTGGTCAGGTGAATAGATTGGTTAGCTGGCAAGGTGGGTGGGTTCTGTAGCCCCAGTGGCCAAGACAAACCTTCTAATCATTCCAATAGGCTGGCTGATTTATGCTGATTAATTATATCTGGGGGAAAAAAATCCATCGGCCATAGCAACTCTGCCCAACCAGAAGAAATCCTCAGTGAGGTTTCAAATCTTCTCACAGGGAAAGGAAGAATAAGGGGGCCGCAAAAAGTAGTTTTAATGTCGAGGAGAAATAAGTTTGCCTCAGATTGGTGGGATTTTACTGGGAGTGTGCAGCAAGGCTGCCTCAGCTTACTTTACCTCATTCATCCGTCACCTTACATATTTATTAGTCAACGTCAAAGTCAATGTAGAGGACATGCAGAGGGATTGAAATATTGTTTTTTACAGTGCCACAATGTGTGCAAAAATCTAAAGATAAAACAAGACAACAAGTGTTTAAAAATGAATACAGAGCTATAAAAATACTGACAAGTACTCAAAATATAAAAAGTTTCAGGATAGATAACTACAATGTAGGGCAAATACAGTGGGTCCATAGTGCAATAACAGATTATTTTACAGTCTCTTTATATAAAGTGGCTGGTGCTGGATTTGGATGTGTGTGTGATGAGGAGAGGTGGTGGGGGGGCAGGGTGGTTTCAGTCCAGTCTTTTTGGGGTCAGAGGGGAGACGTGGGAGAGAGGGGAGAGAGTTCAGCATCTGAACAGATATATCGTAGAAGAGAAAATGACTGCTGAAAACAGTCTGAAATAGCAGTAAATCTTTACACTGTAAAAAGAGATTTTTTTTTTATTTTTACTTTTTGTTTGTTGCTTTATCAAAAAATGTACTGACAAACCCTAAATGCAATTACCACAGGAGGAAAAAAGGAACAGACAATTAATTACATTCAACTGGCAAGCGGAAAAAAAAGAAAGATTATCAAAAGTGTAGTAGTTTCAGATGCTTTTTGAAAAGTAAACTTCCTGATTTTAAAAATCAGAAAACAGAACTGCATTTTTTTTTTTTTTTTTTTGTTACACGTTTTGTTGGTGGTGATATTTATTTGGGCAACTTTGTTGCCACTCCCTTGATGTGGCCAAAAGGAATGTGGCTGTAAACATGTCAGCTGTTAATGAATGTTAAAGATGAGGCACAGATGAAAATCTGTGTTACTGCGTATGGAGTCAACATGCAGGAGGGCTTGGCGTCGTCCACACTGGGTGCATGTCGTGTTTATCCAAACAGATTAGATTTCTGCCAGAGGATCATTGCCAGCTCCTCTCCTCTTATTCCACACTCTGCTTCTTCAACCACAATAACTGGAAAGTTCTTTGTGCAGTAAACTATCCGGTCCAGATCAGGAAAGTTCCCATAATTAGTGCAGAGTTACAAGGAAAAGGGTCCTCCAGTGCACCAGAAAATTATTCTTTAGCTCTGAAATGGTTCTCTACAGCACCAACTATTTTGGTGATGAGCAAACGCATTTATAGAAATTATAAACTAGCAGCATTTAAAATCACATTTAGATATTCATCAAGATTTATTTTGAAAAATTCACTGACAAATTAAAGTCCTCCACATCTGATTAGTTAATATGGAGCCTTAATGACTCGATAAGCGTCTCATTAATTATAAAAAGAAGTGGAATTTCAACAACAACAAAAATTCTGAATCATGCTTTTTGCAAAAACACCGGGACCGAGACTGAGAGGGCAGAACCCAACACTCGACAGTAACATCACACAGTGAGGTGATCCATGTTATGTTGCCCTAATCTGGATGAGTGTGTACAATAGTTTTGCATTAACTGAGTTAGAAAACGGCCACTGGAAGCGCTTTTTTACGGTCTTACGAAACCTAATTGTCCCTAAAACAAGATTTAACAAAAGATGATCCCATAATGAGGGCTATGACAGTGAAGCATAATCCATTTAAACCCAATCATTATCTCAGATTTTATTGCCGGGAATAGTTCATCCACTTTGTGACTGTGGATTCAGTCACTTGTATTCCCTGTAAATAAACTTGATTTTAGTTTACCAACTCTTTAATTCCTCTCTGAACGTCTGTACGTAGGTGTGCGCTTGTTTCTCTGCCAAGTGTGTTTCTGCTTGGCCTGTCTGTCCCACCAGACCGAACTGTTTGAGACAGCTGGCCACTCCGAAGCAATCTGAGCGATCACTGGGCGTGTCGTCCTATTTCTCTTTATGTCAGGCCGCAGAATGAAGAAATCCATTGGATTAGTGCATGGTTTGTATTTGCTGACAGACTGGTGACAGGCCAGATCGAGAGGCAGGGTTTCATATTCAGTGTACCACACCCGGCAGACATATGCACTATATTTGGTCTTTTAAAGCGTTAACAACTGTATATTCAGGGAATAGACTTTGAAACTTTCTGGTTTTTCTTGCCTAAAATTATTAGACACCACATAATTCTCAGTTATGAGTTTCAGAGAGCAATGACAGCATTATATTGGTTGGTATATTGGTTGTGGGGGAAATTAAAGCAGTTATGAGTAGCCAACGCTTCATCACAGACTGTCACTGAATCCTTTCACCTCTCGCTTTGAACGAGGTGGATTTTTTTTGGCATTTTGACTTTTTCTTGAGTAGTTTGATCAGGCTTTTTTTTCACTTTCTGGCATTCGGGCCTTCATTGGGTTTTGATGGTGAAAATACAGAAAGGATAAAGGATAAAGGTAACATGCAAAAAGGTCCCCTGCTGAAATCAAACCAAAGGCATTGCGGTCATGTGGTCGACTTGTTAAGCGCTAGGACAGCAGGACATCCGGAAAAGGAAAATAAAAAAAATATGACTGCACCATGTTCCCAGGCAGATCGATCGGCCTTCAGGCCCGTATACACAACATTTTCACCATTCCACTCTTTGTTAAGAAGTATTTTGATCTATAAGCTGACAGTAAGTGTGGCTGTAAAATGTGTGCAGATGAAACACACGCAGACACACTGAACACACACATCTTACTATTGGTTTATTTTCCTGGTTCCAAAAATCCGTAGCAGTGTAGGGAACCACTTAAAACACATTTTCGAGATGCCACACGTCATGTTGATGAGAACATATCAAAGAGTAATTCTTCTAAATGTGATTTTAAACGGTTGCAGATGTCACTTTGTATGATATTGATCCGCGGTGCCGCTCGGTGCTCTGTGTGTCTACCAGCAGGTAGGCAGCACCAACCTTTCCCTGAGTCAGCGTGTGCATGGCTGCATTGATTAGGTGTGACTACTCAGGTCAGGGGCCAATTTGGGGTCACCTGAGGGTCAAGCGTGTTGTCCAATAAAACAGCGGGACCTCCAGACTGGATCCGGCCAGTATCCTGGCAACAGGCACCGCCCCCCACCCCGAACCATGAGAGCACCCGTCTCGGTGGTGATTGAGACTGCAGGGCTCCATTCTCTTTTCATCAGCTTCAATTCATCTGTTCCTATAACTTGGCCCAGATGAATTAAGCGGAACAATAGAAACGGGGGGTCAGTAAAGCGTTCGCATTGTCGGCGCAGAGAGCAATTAAACAGAATGTTCAGTTTGCACTGTTTTTGGGTGAAAACAATTTTCTTGCCAAGTCATTTGTGTCCGTACGGTGCAGATACAGCAATGGAAAGTTGGCTGCTTTGGTTTTATTTGAGGAACTGCGCTCCAGTATGAATGCAGACTATGTGTACATGCTGTTTCTGTGCACAAATGTAGGGGATATTTATATACTGCACATTTATGAACTGCTTTCCTCACAACAAGGACATATTAGCATTCAGCGAATAAACAGTTCCGACTCGGACGCAGCGTGCATGTGTTTGTTTGTGTGTCTGCTCTGTAATTTACGACTTAAATGTCAATGAACTTCATGCAACCTTATTATTCATCGCAGGCCACGAGGCTACATTCATGCACAGGAACACAAAGTGAATTTAATGCCGGCTCATCAAACGCTCCTTCTGATATGTTTTCAAGCTATTCAAACAAGTCATTATATTAGAATAACATATGACTTGGTATCTCATAATGTCAAGTGAATTACAAAGTGATTTGCAATGAAGAGGAGTCAGCGATTCCAGGATTACATGCTTAGTTGAATTCAATAAGCCGCTGTGTACTGTAATAGGAAACCACAGAAAAATCCATACTTACCACATCATCTGATAAAAATGTCTGCTTGCCGCTCTGCAGGACTCTGTTAAATCTATCAAAAACACTTTGTTCTCCTGCTAATTTCAAAATAATGTGCTGATTACAAAAGAGCAATACCAGACAACAGTGGTAAATCATTTTGCACCAATCAAACAGTTATTAAAAACACCATGAACTACGGCTCATTAACGTTGTGTGTCTGTAGGGACAAAAAAAATGAGAAACAGACTGAGGAGCAAATGCATTTGTTTCAATGATCTTTCCATACAGAAGGCCGTTAAAGTCAGAGGGGGAGAAATACGGGGCTTCAAGGGGAACTTCATATGTCGAATATCACACACTTTTTAAAGAAAAGTCCTCTGGCTCTAGAGGGAGCTGTGGAAGCTGAGCAGCTGTGCAGTGTTACCTATGATCAATTTTCAAACTGATACTACATCCATATTTGCCACATTTAGCAGCATAGTATGTCTTGATTTATTTTTTTATTACAGATTCATAAGCTCACCTTTTGACATTCCTAATAGCTCCAATTTTATCAAAGGCTCTATTTCAGGTAAAAATAATGTCAGTCCAGACATTGTCTGCTGAACTCTCCAGAAGCAAGGAGCTATTTTTGGAAAAACTCACCACAACTCTGAAAAGTGCTGTTTGTGCAGTTTGCAAGTATAGTTTACATGGAGTCAGCATGTCTTATAGCCGGTCTATTGCAGTGATTCCCAGCCTGGGGCTCAGGACACCCAAAGGTGTCAAAAGATATATCTGAGGGGTCACAAAATGACCCACTGGAGGAGACTGTTAGATTTTTTATTTTTTGAGACGTTCCTCTAATCTTTGTTGTTTTTTTTGTTTTTTGTTTTTTTGTGAATTACTGGAAATTTTCTATTATCTTCAGGCCTGAAAAAATATTCAAATAAAAAATGGAAAAACCACAGACATCTCCCATTATGACAATGTGCTGCAAGTAGATGTTTTTAAGGGATTTCAATGCAAATGGGGCAGGAACCACAGATCTGCTGGGCCAGTGGATGCTGCAAAAATGTCACTTGTTACTGGACACTGTACATTTTACTATGTGCTAGAGGACTGGAGGGTATCAGGTGGAGTAAAAGTGCTCACTCTTATATTATTGGCATACTGCAGTCCAGGTTATCCACCCTTATTTTGAGTTTTATAACCTGGAAATTATTTCTGGATTATTTCTATTATGTTATCACTTATTTTCATCAAGCTTCTTTTTATGTTCTAGTTATGTGATTATATTGTTTACATTTCACTTTGTTTAATATCCCTTCTGGTTTTTCCTACAGCACCTGATCATTTTATCTCAACACTTGATTCAGGGTTCTGATTACGTGACTCGTAATGTAGCAGTTTACAACCCGTCTCTTCCAATCGTAGCTGGAAGCTCCAGTGCCAGCACAGACTTCAGCTTCATTATACAGATCCAGGCTCACCCATGTTAGTTTTAGTGTAGTAAGCAGTCCAAAGACAGACAGAGGCCTCGGGACAGCAGCCAGTGAGATTTAGGGAGGCTGCGAGCCAAATTCTACAAACTCTGAAATAATCAACTTCAATACAACATGCCATGTGAGCATTGTTGAGTAATGTTTTGCTTCACAAACAGAAATAAACGGAAAATAAATAGGAAATAACAAGGAGGACATATTTAACATAGTTTCTACTGCATATTACGCCCTTGAGTTATTATAAAATGTTCCACTTTATCAGTTACAAGCTATCTAATTAGATTTAACAAACATAACATTAAATGAACACATTTTTCTGAACAACCTCAGGGCCATGAAAACCAAGTCAGCAAATATAAAGATAAATAGCTTAATACACAAAACCCATTGCAAAATATATTGATATTTTTTGCCTACACATAAAAATGCAATTCCTGCTCTGGACAGTCAGCAGTGTTGAATGGTCTCCATCGCAACACTCATTAAATAAGCCCAGCAAGGGTAGTAAACACAGAAGTGAGGCGCCCGGGAACTCATTTTCTTTCCTTCTTGTCAATTAATATTTTCCCCAGTTGTACTTTTGCTTCTGTAAATTAAATACCATCAATGCAACAGTAGCTTCACTTGAGTAAAGCACTTTGCACCTGCCAGCATGTCAAGAGTACATCAGGTGAATACATCCTCCTTATGAACTACAGCAGCTCCTGCTCTGTGGCAGGTAGCTGAACACAGACAGTCAACAGAGAAGACACCTCCATACACCCCTAGAAGGCCTCCACCGAGCACCACACCCTGCCCCTGCAGACACGTGACCAGGCTCATCCATCCCCTGGATCACGACACTAATGACTGCAACCTATCCAGCCATCCACCACAGCTGTAAGTCAGGCTGGTCCTCCCTGGTGTCCACTTGATGTGTGTGTACAGTATGCGTGTGTGTGTGTGTGCTGAAACTGGAGGAGTTACAATATCTGCATAAAAACTGTGATTTGCACTTCTGTATTTCAAATATTTGCTCTCCCTGTGTTGGTTAATGAAGATTATGTTCTCCCAGTTTTCCCAGATTGCTGATAATAGGTGTGCGTGACTGAGTGTGTAGCATGCACATGTGTGTGTGTGTGTGTGTGTGTCCATGTAAGCCTCAGTAATTGGGCCA
Organism: Chaetodon trifasciatus; assembly: GCA_037975065.1. Classification (NCBI taxonomy): domain Eukaryota; kingdom Metazoa; phylum Chordata; class Actinopteri; order Chaetodontiformes; family Chaetodontidae; genus Chaetodon; species Chaetodon trifasciatus. The sequence goes on from JBBMOE010000006.1 coordinate 6,156,548, forward strand.
GCTCTGCTCTCCCTTGGAGCCCCCGGAGGTAGAAAAACTCAACGTGCCATTACATCCTCCTCCTCGCTCCCTTCATTCAATTCGTCACACACCTCCTCTTCTCCCTGCAAGTGTTTGCACCTGTGTGTGTGTACAGTGTTTGTGCGCACGTGCCATCTTCAACTGGGTGTATGATTATGAGTTCGTCGAAGCTGGTGTGTCCTCATGCATGGTGTGTGTGTGTGGGTTCGTGTTTGTTTGTGTGTGTGTGTGTGTCTCATAATGAAGCCATATGGCCTGTCTGTTAGTATGCGAGCTGCCAGCACTGGGAGCTGTGACGCTGGCAAAGAGCGCTGAGATGAGACGTGAGTGGCATATTCCTTTCTTCTTCTCTTTCCTCCTCTCATCCCCTCTCTTCCTCTTCCCTGTCCTTTATTTTCTTCCGCTCTCTGCTCCTCCTCCTTCCTCTTGTTGTCTTCTGCCCATCCCTCTGTCCTCGCCTCGCCTCTTCTTCTACTTTCTTTTGTCTTCAGTCTATCTGTCCCCCACTTTTTTTACTCCTCTCCTATTTTCCTCCATCTTCTTTCGCTCTCCTCCTCTACTCCTCTTCCCTTCTCTTTTTTTGCTATTACACCCACTCTTCAGCCCCTTCCCTCCTCTCCTCTCCTCTCCTCTCCTCTCAGTTGCCCTCCACATTAGTCCCTGTTGTTTTCACTTTCCCCTCCCTCTCTCCCAATAAGATTAAGTGGTGTGAAACAATCCATTTCCACATTTTCCTGTGAAGCCCGGAGAGGAGACTGTGGCCTGACCTAAATTTACATGTTAGAGAGGGAATCTAGATGACAGCACATGGAGGAGGGAGAGAGAGAAAGACCAAGAGATGAGGAGGGGGCATCGCTGTCCGTCACAGACTTTCTTTGGACAGTAAGAAAAAAATAATCTATGTTTCTGTTCAGATGAAAAACTTCAAAAGTGAAAATTATCAGTCCCAGTTCAGTCTGCAATTTAATTTTATTCCTTTTGAGATAATGACTGCCTGTTTTACATGTGACTTTAACAATGTGCTGTGGGTAATATTAGATAACAAACATTATTAAAGAAAGAAATAATGAAGATTCAGATTGGTTGGTGTCAAAATACATTTCTAAATACTTATGATATTAGTTTATAAATCATAATGTAAGTTAATAATGTGAATAAACTGCTGCAAAGGTGCATAAAAATGAAGAAATTCAAATAAATTTGAGAAAAGAATCACAATGACTTATTACACAGAATATGATAGGAAACAATAAAATGTAATTCTTAAATTAAACACTATGATTAAAAAAGGCAATATAAATGTGAATTCTGTATTTTATTTTCAAAATGATTGTTATAATCACCAGCACACAGTAGCAGTTTTGCAACCTCTTTTTAATGCAGTTGTAGTGCTATTTTTTTTTTTTTTTTTTTTTAATCCACAGCATAAGGATGAAGTTACTTAAGAGTGAGCGTTCTGCAACAGGACGACTCCATGTCCCTCTGAAACAAAGCATTTCTGGATTAGAATTCATTACTAGGTTATTTAATTACACAGTATTGTTTTCTACTATAAAATCTCAATATCTGAATAGATGAATAAACACAGTTTTTTGCTGTTTTTTTACTCTAAGTTTTTACTTTTTCATGCAAGATCCATGTCTACATAGTGGCTATCATGGATCAAATATGCTGGCTGTTCATTATCAGGAACAATTTAAATAGGATTGCATTTAAAGTCACCTTTGGTCACCAAATAATACGGCTAGTGCTCGGCAATTATAACATAACATTTTAATACAACATTACAGTATGCATATAATTATTTAGAGAATTAAATAGGTTTAGATTATCAATGATGCACTGTGTGCGTCCATTAAATTGACAAAATAGCCACCGAATGTTAAAAAATGTTGGGCAATACTTCATTTAGAAACCGAACTGAAAAACAGCAACAGCTTATAATTAAACCGCAGAGTAATTTTTCTAATTGTGTGCTCACCCTGTTTCACACACAATTAGGTTGTCATCATATATCCATTGATTACAAGTTCAACATTATAATTCGCCTGAACCACAGAACTTTCTGTGAATAACCTCAGCTGTCAGATTTAATCCTGAGCCTGGATTTACACTCAGTCCGCAACCAGTGAATGAAAGAAGGTTTTCAAAATCATACCCACATGCGTACTATACATATCAAACACCAGCTGCTAGCATAAGACAATGGGTTGAATTCTGATCTGGTAACAGATTAACTGATTGGGTAAACTAATCCTTTAAAATACATGAAGTAATTTTCAAACATATCCTGCTATATTTTATCACATAGAACACATTACAAGCCTATATATTTAGTGTTGAGGCTGAAATGATAATGCATGCATATGTCTATTTGTTTTTTAGTGTGCTGTGAGCTGCTGTTATGTGAAGAGAGAGAATAATTCAAGGGTAGAACTTTATCCAGGAACAATCTCTGTTTGTTTTTTTCATCTGTTCATGTCGGGCTCTCCCTCTTCCTCTATTTTTGTCTGCCATGTGTCCTCCGCAGGGAGCAGGGGAGGTAGACTGCTTCCGCATGCATGGGTGTGAGAGGAAGATTCAACACCCCTTCACTTGCTGAGACACACATGGATGGCTCAGTTCGGTTTGAGATTGTGTGAAAACACTCACGCGACGGCACAAATTTGTCCCAGAGCCTCAGCTGAAGGGAGTGGGCCTTCCGCTGTGAGTGTGTGCGTCTGTGTGTGTGTGTTGACTGTTTGCTGGTATGGCATTGTGTGTCTGTGCACGTGTGTCTCTCTGTTCCAGCTAGGTGGCATGAGTTAGGCCTCTGTGTTCGCCAGTGTTCCCGTATGTGGGATGGCAGCAGCTTGCGTGATCAGAACAAAGCAAGAGAGCATGACAGAAAATCCCTCAATACCCGGCCTTTAAAAAATGCAGGAGGCCAACGCACGCAGAAGCAAGTAAGGTAAATGTATAAATTATGGACCAAAAAAGTCTGCTTCAAAAAGAGGGAGAGATCCCCCACATGAGGCAGCAAACTTTATTGCATGTGAGGAGCGGCTGCAAGCTGCTGAGTGTTTGCTGGAGTTCTTCGCTCCGTCTTGCTAAATAATGAGCCAGCACCTTTCTAATAAATGGACCGTGCAGAGCTCTGCTGCCACACATCTGGCACAGAGCCAGAACGGTTCGCGCGCACAACTTGGCCCGCAAAAGTTGCTGTGATTAAAAGGTTTTTCCACTTCCTGTTAATTCGTTTAGAAATGTCTGAAGCAGATTTAGAGTTTTTACATCATGATCTCTCATGTAGTGTTTTGTTTTTGTGTAATCACGCTGCAGACTTAAGCCAGTCACACTACAAGAATGCTGTAGTCACATTATAAATCATTTCACAAGCAAGGGATTATTTACAATAAAAACATTTAAAAAAAAAAATGTGAAAGAAAAATCAAATACAATATGAGAAAAATATGCATATCTACATAACACAGGCAAGGATGAAGTTAATGGACCTATTTTTCTCTATTTAAGCTAAAATGAGTCCATTTTGTTTTTGGTATTTGTTTGTTTTTTCATATTTTTCTCACAGAAGGATTTTGATGCTGAAATGAAAAGCACCACTGCTTCTGATTATCTTTCTGGTAATTTATTGACCCATTGGTTTTTGATTATTACTTTTAATTCTCTCAATAACAAATCACAAAACAAAGTTATATTTAAACAGAAGAGTAAAAAATAATAATATGTATGTGATGAATGTTTCCATCAGAGCCAGTGAGCAGAAATGTGGAAGTGCAATGTGTTTTTTTAAATTTTAAACTTTATTTTCAATGTTGATTATTTCGTTATGTTGCTTTGCCAACAAGTAAATTATAATTTTGTAGTTTAATTACTTGACTTCAACACAGAGGATGATGTTTGAAATGCTTTTTTTTTTTTTTCTGATTCATTTTATCATCCATCATCACACTATATTTGATGTGTGTGTAGATATAGATATATATCTAATACAACTGTTCTGGACTGCCATAACTCCACGTATTTTCTCTGTTAGGTCTAAATATTCTAAATAAAGTTCTTCATGTATGTTTAAAAAGGTTTCGGCATTGTGTCTAACTCTATAAACTGGTGCTTTAAGGAAAACAGCCACTGTTCAGGCTTCAATAAAAGTCCAAAGAGAGGCTTAATTTTTTTAAATCATAATCTAGATGAGCAAATTTATGAAAAACTGAAATGGTTATAACCTTAAAAGTCAAGAATTTCCATAAGCCTTTTTGGGGCATACCAGTAATTGTGTCAGCCATCATGTTTTAGCTTACAGTGGGACACACATTTTAAAAGCAACGCCATGAATAAAACAGTGGACTATAATGTGATAGAATGAAACACGTGCTGTTTATCTTTCATTTGGAGCCAGCCATTTTTTCATTTTTACAAAGAGTGACCTGATTCTGAGCTGCTCTTTGTCAATGCTTTAATTTCACAGTGTTTATGAATTCTGTAACTGTACAAGGAAACTGTTCTGAAGTCACCTCATGCAAACACATGACCAAGGTTTCATGTCAGACTACCAAATGATGCAGCCGCTTTCCTTTTAAGCACTCAGCATCTGTGTGTTCTTTTGTGCAAATGTGCAAAAAGTGTGTTTTCTGTGTGTGTGTGTGTGTGTGTGTGTGTGTGAAGTGCGCATGCGCATCAAACGGGCTTCCTGGAGTCCTCTTTAAACTGTGCATCAAAGCATGACTAACAGGTCAGCGCACGAGTCAGTCCTTGCCCGCCATGACATCGCGGCGTCATCACTGGGACTGAAATGTCGCCTATCGTCGTTCAGACAGGGTCTGAAAATCTTCAGCATGCACGGTTTGCATAGTAACATACGGTAGCTAAGCACTTTAGGTGGTCGAGACATGTCGAGACGCTGCATCACAACTGCTGGTCAACCCAAGTCAAAATCTATTTCTGTGTCCCCCGTCAAAGTAAAACGACATGAAGCAAAGAGCAGAAAAATAATGCAAAGAACCTTTAAAAACACTTCAAGCTGATGTAAAATATTTACATGCTATGCAGAGATTTTAAAAGTTTTGCATCAACATTATACTGCAATATGAAATGGAGACCATGCACATAAATACCACTCTGAAAAACGTTGAATTATATGCACGTACAGGCACATGGGCTGCCGTGTAACGTGACAGAGCTCTCGGGAGTCAACGTTAGAGAAGTGTAGCATACCACCAGCTGAGGCACACTGATATCATACTGCACAGTATGTACATTATGTGAAGTTCTCTGCATGACTCATGACATTCAGCAGCAGAGAGCAGCTCACTCGCGGTGACGCTCACACCGCTGCCTGACGCTGGACAGAAGATTCAGATTCTAAACAAACGTATGCACAATGTCGCCTTCCTTTGGACTAAATATGGTGCAGCAGCCCTCCCCTCACCTATTTGTAGGTGCAAGTTGCAAAAATATTTGTTTGATACGAAAGGCGGTGAATTATTCAGGGAATATTTAATAATGCAAAGAAGTGAGGGGGAGACTCAAAACCATGGCAGTGAAAACTGCTCAGCCTGGCTGCCTGGAAGCTCTTGCCACAGATACAGCACACGCCATATGTATTGCCCTGTTTGTTTCTAATTGGCAGCCATGCCTCGTCTTCTCAGACGCACAATCTTCATCCGCACTTCATTTTGCACTCATACGGTCCCTTACATATATGCCATTACTGAGCAAAGCAGTGAAAATGCAAATTTGCTCATTTGCTTTTCCCATAAGCTGGAAGTCCCCTGGATGCACCCAGAATAGCACGTAACTCAGCAATGCTAAGTGCACAGATTCGGTTTGACTGTGTGTGTGTGTGTGTGTGTGTGTGTGTGTGTGTGTGTGTGTGTGTGTGTGTGTGTGTGTGTGTGTGTGTGTGTGTATTCATGCGTTTGCATTAATCTGGGGATCCTGCAGATACCACTTTGACGCACAGACAAGTGCTATCGTTAGAAAACAGCTGCACTTGTCACCAAACAGAGAATCCCCTTGCAAAGTAGAACTAAAGCTGAGATGATATAACATCCCTACACACACAAACACACACACACACACACACAAACACACACACACACACACACACACAGAGGGAGGGAGAGAGAGAGAGAGAGAGTGTGTCTACTGGGCTGATCTGTTTAGGTGAGTCACCACTTCTTAAAGAAGCAGTGGGCGGTTATGGCACCGGCTTTAAATAGACAGCATACACGGAGCACAGAGCATAGAGTCAATCTGTAGAGTAACAGAGACTGACAGAGAGAGAGAGCGATGGAGAATAAGACAGGGGACACAAGAAAATGAGAAAGAGATTGGGAGAGTGTATTTGAGTTGTGCTGAGTGTGTCGTGCTGAGCTGGAGGGCTAGGAATCATCTCACATCCGTCATGGAGGCTGGTTGCAGGGTCAAACTCAGTACTGTGGCGAATGGCCCTGTTATCACACAGCTTTACATTCGCTGCGCTGCCTTTACTCAAAGGCAGCAAAACAGGGCTGGAAGACAACCAAAAATAGAGACGCCCAATTAGAACTGCTCCCAAAGCTTTGATGGAATTAGCAGTGAAAGAGGGCTTGCATAACCCACCCTCCCAGAAAACGACAAAATGTGCAGACAGCATATGCAATGCTTGTCCTATTTACTGGAAATGAGTCCTGGGTCAATTTTCTGGTGCCATGAAAAAAATTACATAAATAAACTGTGCAGAAGGTAACTCTTTCTTGTTGTCCCTTTTATGGAAAGCTGATTTTTGCCTACTGTTACATCAAGTCTGGCCCTGCGAGAAATTATTAGTGTGAAGCCGACAGATATGCAGATATCCATCCTGGTGTATATCCTCCACATCAGCAGCCTGCCTGCCTGCCTCAGGCTACATAGCCTTGCACTGCAGAAGGGTGAAGCTTACAGTTATATCACCAGGCTTTATATATAGCACATTTTCTTAAGCTTCCATAGTGCCAAGCACTGACAGACACAACTCAAGACACCAGCAGCATTTTAATTGAATAACACATAAATATTGAAAATAAATATTGAAAGAGAATCTTTGAATGTGTGATGAATGCCTTTAAATGTTCAGGCCTTTGCAGAAAAAAGTCTTTGTAGAAGAGTTTCAAGCAAAACTGACTGCAGCTATGAATGTGAGCAAAGTCAAGTATAAAAATAAAAAAGTCACCTAGTGTATTTTCAAATGAGACGCTGAAAAATATCGAAGGGGATGATTTTATAGAGCTTTATGAATATAATTAGAGGAAACAAGCCCTTCATATTTTCCAAATTTGTCAGCTATAAAGTTGATTTTCAAATGGCTGTTTACAGTTTTTCTGTACATTTTTGCAAAGCTTTTTTGCTTTGCTTCAGCTTTATAGTTATTCTTCTATCAGCTCACAGCAGGAAAGGATCCTCTTTCATGAGGTGACCCACTGATAAATATACAGTAGCATTCTTCGAGCTCAATACATAAACACATAAACACACACAAACGCACACAGACTGCCGGTGTGGAGACAGTCTGTCCCCAGGGGTTTGATCATAGCCCAACAGCTCAGCAGCTGACTGGACAGTGTCGACAGTAGGAAAGCATTGGCATTCCAGCTGTACTGAAAAACAACAAACAGGCCTATATCGCCGCTTTAATATTCTGGGACTTCATCCAGAGCCATGATGTTTGTAGAACACAGAAACTCTAGCCTGACTTCAACATAAAACACTGAAATGATTTGTTTCCTGTTGCCTTACTGGTGGCAGAATGGTGAATCAGCAGCAACATGAGAATGAATATTTCACTTTATATCTTACAGTTTTAGTGCATAACAGCAGGAGCTTTGAAAAGCTGCCACGTTTCTGTCTGATAACATTTGTAGACAATAGAAAATAAAACAATAACAAAAACTGGCGTTCAAAGGTTTGCAGATTATCAGTTAGGTGAGTTGCTTTTTCATTCATTTACACACACGCATGCACACACGCATACACATAAACCATTATGCGCAGTCTGTCAGCTGCAGGTCGAGAGCTGAGGACGTCTCTGCACACCCGTGAATGATTGGACAACGCTGGACCTTAGCATGACGTCTGCAGGCAGACAGATACAAAGGACCAATCATAGGAGGGTGGATGGTTTTGAAATTTTTGGACCAATAATTTTTGCATTAAAGGTGCCAACCACTGTTATTTTTCAGCTTAATTTAGGTGTGTCAACAGCTCCATAAAGGATAAGGCTGTTAGTTATTCCATATTTTTCTTACTGCCAACAAATCTTGTGTAAAGACCAAAACCAACAATGAACTGATCCCACTAACAAATATGAACCACAGTGAGCCACGCTGTAGCACTGGGTGTCATGTTCCATCATTACGATGATGAAGCACTGCAGCTAATAAGCTGGAGTCAATCCAACATACACCATCCTCGAAATGCACCACGTGTGTATTAACCCTTGTTTGAAAGTAGTCCCAGACAAACTGTGACACAGAGAAAAAGACTGGACAGGCCCAGACAGAGGCCACAGAAGACACAGAATAAGGGGGCGGGGGGACTATGGCAGGTAATGGGTTAAGTCTATGGAGCAACTCCCCTCCTGCTCCCTACCCGAGCAGACAGAGAGAGAGAGTGAGGGTAAGAGGAGCTGGCGATTCTTGGGAGCTTTTGCCCTCCTCCTCTTCTCACTAAGTAAGGAGTGGGATGGGGGCGGTGGGGGTGGAGCAAGTCGGGGGGGACGGAGAGCGCCGCCGAGCGTGCCTAATAGGACAGGACAGTTCCTGCTTATTATAGAACCAAGCACAGATAATAAAATCTGAATCAAACTGCCAGCTGAGAGCCACAAGAGAACCTCCTCCTCTTCAATTTTTAAAGTTATGGAAGCGCTTGACACTGAGGTGGATCAAATAACACCAGTTTGCGTGCAAATACTTACTTAGCGAGCCAGCACGGCCTAAATCTGCGCAGCTGACACGCAGGTGAGCGGGACTGCAGCTCCAGCTAATTACACCACAGCCCCACTACCCCCACCCCATACTCACTCGCCCCACCACTCCCACGCCCTGCCAGCTCACCAACTGTCACAATCACCCCCTTGAGTGGGCACAGCTCATTTCTTTCCATTAGTTTTCACGAGAGCGGTGAGCGCAATGACAAATTCATGTTTTGGCTGCTGGGAACTGGTTGCAATCATGGAAACACCAAAACAGCCAAACATACAGGGGAGAGGCTTAGGAGAGAGCAGAGAGAGGAAGAGCTGGCATCGCTGAGCAAGCTGCAGGCCAGCCTTTATCTCTTACAAATTATGCTCATATGCATCTGATTTGCATTAGTAGAGTACATTTTAGGTGAACTGTAATGATGCCTGGATTAAGTTTTTTTTCTGCATCTGACACAAAATGTTAATATGGAATACATCTTCCAAATCCAAAGTGTTTCAACAAGCAAACTTGTTTGTGCCAGCTCTAATAAGGTCGAGATATGTTTTAAGGTGAAATTAAAGTTGGCTGAATGTATAAACATTAAAAAAGAAGTCAGTGCCAACTACTAAAATGAAATGGGACTTAAAGTTGGGTTGTCGTGTGTTGAATTGATTTTCAAAGAGCAACACTGAAGCCCTAAAAAATGACTTTTTGCTGACATATCCAATATAGGCCTTGATTAATACAGAAACAGATGCCAGCCAGTGTCTGTTGTTTAAGGTAATTAAAAAAACAGCTGACTGGACATACTGTCAATGCATATTATTTTTCATCCTGACCAAACCAGGTCTGCAAACATATAAACCTCTTGAGTCTGATGATGTGAAGGCTTGCAGGTCATTAACATATGCCTTATGTGTATGATTATTTCCACCCATCACAGTTGCAATCAAAATAAGGTTTGCATGCTCAACGTGTGAATCAAGCTGGAAATGCACTGCAGTGCCTGTTGAGTTAAGTAAGTAAAACTCACTTGATCTTAATAAATTATTGCAAGTAAATTATTGGTCTATAAAATCCGCTGAGCAGTGCACAGCTCTGAATCCCTGCCCTGAAGTAGAATGTGGAGTGTGGAAATAATTATGCATGATCAGCTTTCTGAATGTTGATGTTTTCAAGTCGCCTTGTGATCTGAATGGGGTGATTAGGTCAGTGGTGTGAGGATTTAACCTCCCTAATGAAAACTGTGCAGATGATTGGTAAGTGTAAGCTCAATGATTTACTCAGAAAGCTCCCAAATTAGTTTTCTGAAGCATCCTGAAAGGGGAAAAAAACACGCAGTGATCTCAAACCAGCAACTCCCTGCAGCAGTGCAGTTACACTTGATCTGATGCAAGGAAACATGCAGTATTACATTTGAGCTGCAGAGTAGCTGTACCGCAGCAGTGGTGTACAAGTAGTAGCATGAAGTGCAGCAGGTGTCATGGAGAAAAATAAAAACTCATTTGTGCTCTCAAATCAATAGTTTCTGTGCATAAATTAACAGAAATATCAAACCATAGTCGACATTTTAACATACAGGATGTCAAATATACTTACATAATGCTGTTGAACAGGCTAAATCAAGTATATCCAACAAATGCGCTCATATTTTAATCCAATAAAACTGCGTTTACCTGAGTGGCATTTGGATTAAATTTTCATCTCACAACTTTCTCTGCTTATTTCTGCATTAGGCTACACAGTCCTACACAGTACATGTGCAGGAACTGATAGCAGCCAGAGCTTGCCAGTAGACTTGAAGCAGCATCCAATTCACGACTGTATGAAAAGGAGTGTCGAGGGGACAAGGACAGATGTCGGCTCATGAATGTGTCAATGTTACAGGCCAGGGATATTAATATAAAGGAATGAATTCAGCATTTTTTGACACCTGTATAGAAAAACATAGCTGTTAGCTGGCTGCTAATTGTCCTCCTTTCCTGCTCAGAATCAACACAATAATCTGAAAATTCAGTTATAATGATGTTGACAATACTGTGCGTTTAATGCTATATGGTCTATTTGCATTTGCAAAAAATTATCTTGACAGCACAAATTAACTCATTCATGAGCTCAAATTATTAATTTGTATGCACAAATTAGTTTTCCTCTCCTTGACACAGTATTCAAACACCCTGCGTTTGACCATCAACCTTTGCCCACTTGACAGTAGGTGTACCATCTGTGCTTGCAGCCCCCATCTGTAGTGCTTAGTCAGACCCAAACCATATGTTTGGTCGTTGCTCTGTGCCTTTTTCCTCGTCTGTGTCCACTGACTTCATCTCTAAGCCATAAGTCAGACTGTGTACTGGTGTGTGTCTGATGCCTGTAAAAGTTGCAAAAAAGCACGTAACCTTTATTTATTCAGGCTTCACAGACAGCCAGGCTCTCTTTTGCAGAAATGTCCTGTTCACACTGATACAGCACAGCAAGCACACAAGGCTTTCCTACTTCAGTTTAGTCCTGTTAAGTGAAACCTCTCAGTATGAGGGAGCGTGTCTCAAAATAAAAGTAAAATCTGTCAAAACAGCCTTGCCTGCCCTATTTCACACTCACAAGGCCCTTCTTTCTGTCCCTTCTACATTACACAACACATTACTGAGAAATTCATGAGTAAAGCAAAGACCGGAAGAAAGCAGTATAAAGAACTAGTTCATGGAAGAGAGATGCTGTGTCTAAGTACACTCAAAATGCTTCTTTGGGGCATTTGCATGGCAGTATGACGTGTAAATAAAGCAAACTAAAAAAGGACTGTGTGTTCAGTGCGAACACACTTTTAGGTTTAAGCCAAAGCATAATCTGAGATTCAGATTATGTTTATGATTATGATTTCAATGAGTATTTATAGAAAAGCACAAAGCAAGATACTCATTTTCAAATGGATGCAATCACAAATCTGGCCTCTCATGGAGTTCTAATGAAAGCAGTAATATTACTTTGAAAATAGGTTATTTAGATCTCCAACAGTTATTACCATGACTGCAGCTATGTTTATTGGATAGGTGATGAGTACTGGAGTAAGCCAGTTCTCATCAACCGTGAGGGTCGCCTGGGACACCTCAAACATCCATGCAGCTGTGGTTTGTTTTGAAAAGCTTGTTACAGGGAGGATGAGAACAGCAATGAGTCATGGTATGGTCTCACTCAGTTTGTGATGTTTATAATAGTAAATTCAAAGTGTATTTATCCCTTTGGGGACTTTTTGTGCTTTGCAAAGGTCAAGATGAGCTGTCAGTCACTGGTTGGGATTCCATGTCATTACATGCTTGCAAACAAACATGACCTTTGAGCCAAGTTGTGTGGTTTAATTACAAGTCATGTTTTTGACAAAAGCTGTGTCAAGTTGCACAAATCAGACACAGGAACAGCGTAGAGCATCCTGTCAATTGTCAAAATAAAATGGACTGTGCAGACTGCCAGTGACAATGGACAAAAAAACAAATTATTTAACTACTGCTTAGACTCGGTAGAAGCAGAAAAATAAAGGAAAAATGATCAAATCTACAAAATCGAGCATGCAAAATACTCTGTTTCTGAAACACTCCTGGTGGATTATGAAGCCGTGCAGAGGATGGAACAAAACCACATCGCAGCTGGAACACGATGCAGCCATGTCCAGTGGAATCAAGACGTTACCCTGCGTCTCAACCACAAACATCAGCATCATGCTTGCGTGACAACACCGTTCACCATGCCTTTACCAGTTCCATCTTGTCCACACATTTCAAAGTGTCTTGCAGCAAAGGAGCACCCAACTGTCCATGCAGTGTACAGTTTTCCTTTGGTATGTGTGAGTATTCCTGAACTATTTTTGCACTGACATTGATGCATGTGATCATTCGGAAATTTACACCGAACCTGATGGTGAAATAGGCCATTTTCATATTTTTAACCTACAGAGCATACCGTATCCTTGTTTTTTGCTGAATACATCATTTAAGGAAGCCTGCTGTTAAATACATTGTTTAATTCACCAATTTTATATGTCATGGACAGCAGCAGTTGTGAACAGAAGCACTGCACTGGATGCAAAATACAGAGAATTATATTTATTCAGTGGATTTTATCGGCCAGCAACCTTGCATTTACTCGCTGAAAAAACAGACTTGAAGCAAATCAGTGCTTCAGGTCGCAATTACACCTGTGAAATGTAGCTGAGACGCAAGTCTGCACAGAGCCGGTGCAAGCAGTTGCATAAATTAAAGCAAAGGCATATCTGTCATGTGAGACGTACGAATAAAAGACGCATCTGATACGCTTGCAGTGTAAACACAAGGTTAGACTCAACAGGCTATGAGACCAAAAGTTCCACATTCAAACTCCACTGACAGCAGACACGATGCACATAATAATGCAAAGCCCATGCATACAAACACACCCACACACACACATACACACACACGCGAGGAGAGCTGAACACCCATTCACATTGTGTCATCTGCTCTCAGCGGTAATTTAGCAGTCTGTGATGAGATCTGGCAGGCTAACATGACAGGATAATGACTAGGCTGACAAGTATAAGCAGAACAAGAAAGAGAAATGAGTTAAAAAAAAAAAAAAGGTGAAGAAGAAGAAGAGGATTTTGGCTCTTTTCAGTCTGTTTGTGTATGTGTGTGTGCACAGGCGGACAGAGGAGGCTGTTAATTACTGTGATAGAGAGAGTGAGGAGGCTTGTCATGTTGGCCCCCAGGTGGCATTGACAATAGAAGATGATTTACCTGAGGATACGATGGAAGGATAGAAGGCTCATCAGGTAGAAAGAGATGATTATGCCTTAAAAGTAGTGTGTGTCTTTGCGTGTGTGTGTGTGAGACAGAGAGAGACAGGGAGAGTGTGAGCACTTAGATGTACTTATTCTCTATTATTGTCCCTCGATGTTAACCTGTCTTTACAACAGTGTCACACTTTGCGCACACTTCAACACTTAATTATGGAAAAACAGACTAAAACCTGCATTTTAATTTGACATGTTATCGAGGAAAACCGTGAAACAAAATTAATATATACAGTGCCAGCTCGACTTCTGAAGAATTTTAATAAGAGGAGTGTTTCAAACGTTATTTAGTGGAAGCTTTTAAGGTCTGATTGAAAGTCCACATATAAGAAAAAAATGCAGATAAACACTGAATAAATAATTGATTTGTAAATCTTCCAAAGCTGTTTCTCTCTGGCTGTAATATATATGTCTTATGATATATACCAGCTGAAAAGAGTCCTTTCATGACATCTTCCCCATGATGTGGGAGAGGGAATAGAGAAGAGACTGAACTGATGAAGGAGGAAACAAATTGGACAATTCAAAACGTTTGAGACAAGATGAGATTAGAGGACATGAGATGAGGCAACAATAATCAGGTTGAGACATAAAGGGATGAATCATGACAGAAAGCATAATGTGCCAGCCAGCAACCATACATAGCATATATAATGAAACAAGACTTGACAGAACAAGAACAAGAATGAGGTAAAATGAACAGTTTGAATTTGATGAGATAACACTAAATGAGAATTGAAAGGGTAAAATAACAGGAGGTGTGGTCAGAGACAAGAACAAAATTGAGTCGCCAAACTGTGACACAAAAAGATCCCATGAAATGAGATGATGAAATGAGAACATGTGATGAGATGAAATTAGAACAAATGAGATGGACGTCCGGGCTGGCTGACTAATTGTATGTCATGACATCCCGGGTTGAGGCTGCCCGGGACCTTTTTCTGCATGACATTTGCAAATCAAGATTGGATGAGACTAAATAAGAATTAAGCATTATGAAACATCAAACAAATGAATTGTCTATTAAGATTCAGCAGATTACGGTTACAATGTGTACGAATAGCAGGCGGCATATCACCACAGTAAGCTGCTGCTCACCATATTCTTCAATGTCATTATCTTTGGCTGTAGCTAGTAGCTACTGTTAGCCTGTTAGCTCAGTTAGCTGTCTTATTAGCTGACTCAAGTCTGCCCTGACCGAGAGCTCGAAGCACAAGGAAATTTTTGGCGTTTTCACCACAAGTAACAGAACCAGGCTCAGCATTCTCTCAGTGAACACAGCCAGATCCGGACCGAACAAACTTTCAAGACCAACAGAAGCCCGCTTGATGACGGGGAATGTATTACGACCAGGACTCAAGGACAAAAGAGGAGTCAACAACCACACCTTCTGAATTCATTTAATAAGATTGTTTTTTTGACTAAAATGCTGGCCATATCTTCCACATTGCAGCTTTAAGATCAAAAAACAATTCTGAGTCTACACAAGATGAAACAAGATGAGAGGAGACAACTCAAGGTAAGTCACAATGAGACGAAATGAGGCCAGAAGAAACAACAGAAGGACGTCTGCTGATATGCAGGAAATGATGAATTAGATAACAAATCAATGAAGCAAAATGAGAAATGCCAATAAATGAAACAAGATTCACCAAGGTGAGATGAAAAGGGACAGATGAGACAGCAAAAAGAAGACACTGGGTTGAGACAGGGTCTTTTCAGTGTCCTAATAACCGCACAGAGTCTTCAAGAAGCCTGCAGATCCTTATCGGCAAACCGCGTCCTGTCCCTCTAATCACTGCAGATGTGATAACTGAATTATCCGTCTCCTCTGATCTTTCCATCTGATAGAAAAACTACACTTCCTCCTCTCCGGGGCACCATTCAACTCCTGTGAACTGCCACCATTTCCCAGCCTCGCATCTGCGCCCCAGCTCTGATCATATCTCTAACAGTTCAGCAGGAGCAACAGGACAGATCACACAGAGTCAATTGCCTGTCATGACACATTGGTTAAGAGCCAGCCTTGAAGACCGATGCTTGTAATGTATGTCACGGCTCATAAGCAGCACACATTTGAATCTGAGCTTCACAGTGGCAAATGGTCAGAGGAGATCTAAGCGGTGGCGAGGGAGGCATAAACATTCTTTCAAGTCATTTAAGAGCATGGGCGTAAGATTTGTAGTTCAAGAAATAAAACACAGACAGTAAAAAAGCACTGGAAGCATTCACAAACTCTCTGCTTTACCAATAAAAAAATGGACATACACAGAGATTCCAAGAATAAAGTTAAAATATTTAAAGAGTCAAAGATTTATGAGAGAAAAAAAGTCATAATACTTCAAGAAATAATACTCTGTTATGCAGTAAACAGGCGAGGGGAGTCTGTCACAAATGGCTGGATGATCTGAGGTTTCAGGTTTCACCAAGAAGTACATTTTTAAAGATTTTAAGATATTAAATTCATGAAATTAAAGCAGTGACATGATATTCTATAAGTCAATAAGCGGACGGATTTCGAAGCAGCGGCAGCGGCGCAGTCGAGACTCGGTGTCCTTGCAACTGAGCCAAAGAGCTCAGGCATCAAAAAGGGATTAAAGCTCTTAAAGTGGGCTTTATGATAAAAAATATGAAAGGCAGCCAGAATCACTTCTAATTCCATCTAGGACTGTCTCTGGATGAGACGAAGTTTAGAGGGCTGCTTTGTCCTGCTTTTTACTGGAAAAGTTAATAAGACGTAGCTACATTTGCCAAAACTACGTCCTCATCGTCGCAGCTTCTTCCCCTGTAAAACCAGCACAGACTGTTTAAAACACTTCTAATGAGGCATGAATGTCACCTTTGTGTGGCTTTTTAGACAGTCCCAAAAGGAGCTATAGGTGCTTTTTTTCAGGCATAGTGACTGTGTGGAGGAGCCAACAAAGAGGGGACACAGAGGTGACACAGCAGCCCAGAACAGAGCTGTGTCCAGGTCTGAAGACAGGGACACCAGAGTCCAAACAACAATCTTTAATGTAAAAATATCAGCTGTCTAACTACAGTATGGACTGACAGGAAGTGCTGAGACATAACATAGCATAACAAGACATTTTGTTCCCAAAGCAACATTTTTTCCTTAAAATATACATTAAATTTTAACCACTGCTTTGCTCCCTGAGGTACAGCCATGCAGCGTTTATTTCAAACCACAGTCAGCCCCTTACTGTTCCAACGGCCCACCCACAGGACGAGGAGCGTATAATGTTCTTCACTGTTCTTCCCGTCTATTGCCACATACACTGCGTTTACGCTTATACTCGTGCTACACACCGTTAGAAAGCTAAGATTCTCATGTGGAAACAATGCCGAGTTACAACCGCAACAGCAGAGACAATAAACGCTGACAGCAGATAAACAGCCATGTTTAAAATGTTTAAACTCACCGGCAATGTCCCTCTGTGTTCAATAGGTTGATGACGCTCAGCGTGGTAACATCAGCAAGGCCCAGACAATCCACTGTAGTGAGGATATTTAGTCCTAAACATGATAATAATCCACCAAAAGATGTTTTTTCCTTTCAAATTAGCATTCAATGTGCTCATTTTGCGCTTGTTTTCTGTGTTTTCCCTGTTAAACAGACTGTCAGTTACTCTGTGAAGTCTCACGTTTCAAAAATCACATCTGACCAATCACAATCTGCCATTTGAAGCATTGCAACCATGAGTGGCCAATAACAGTCCGAGTTGAGCAGAAGGGCCTTGTTCTCTTCTTCCATGTGAGATTGAGCCAATCACAGCCGAGTTTGCAGATGACTGACACTTCAACTAGCCAATGAAATTCTGAACAAAGCGATGTGCCACTTCAGTGAGTTATTAACAGCTCAAACACCTCAAATCAAAGAATTCAGCGTGAATAGGGGATATTACACACAGTTTAAAGTGATAAATGTAATAAATGGTGTCAGTACATATAGCTATATATCCAAAATATATATATGGATATCTTAAATAAATTAGATTTTGGTTGGATATAGAATTAGAGAGAATTTAAGGAAACTGAAAATATCAATCTCTGTGGTATTATTATCAGTTTTTATTGAACTAGGACACCACTGTCAATATTAAAGATCCAGTGTGTAGGATTTAGGGGATCTATTGGAAGGAACTGGGTTTTTATCTTTCACCGTAGGGAAGGGTGAGGCCAGGGTGTTCGTCTGCCACCTCACTGCTGGATGCAACTAAATCCCAGACACCAGTGTAACTTTAACTGAAAGGATAAATCAGATCGAGACATATAAACAGGTTTTTTACTTTTTTTTTTCCCACTCTGGACAAGTGGGAGGAAAACACATTTTGGGATGATTATGAAGTCTAATCAGACCTTCTGTTTACTTCAACTAAGCCTTTGAATCTGGTGCCATTTTGAAATATTTGTGTCTCTGTATGCTCCATATGTTTATCTCATTTCCCTCAATGATTCTATACTTCATGTAGACAAAGTTTACTTTTCCATGTTTGACCCCTACAGACGCCAGTCCTCATATCGATTTTCAAAATGATCCTCATATCACTGCTGGTTCTGGTTGTAAGTTGACCACATCCAACAGTGAGCCTGGTGGTTACAAGCGCAACTGACTTTTTTTTCTAAAAAATAGAACCACGGTGAAAATAAATAGTTCCCTGGCTTGGCAGAGCATGAAAGCATTATGTGGATAAAGATCTATAATGTGGGATTTGATAGCGGTTTAGCGTTTTAATTATTTCCTTACAGTACCATAAAGATTCTATAGAACGCCTTGGTAAGGATCTGCAGCAAGCCTCTAAAACAGTTCTTTACAGCACCATAAAGAATTGAGAACAATTTTCTGTCACTACGTTGTGATAAAGAGTGTACATCTGTGCCTGACAGGCACCCTTTCAAAATACTGGGACCCGCTGACCTGCTTTGAGGTCCAAAAGTTTGCTTTAATGAATGTTCTTCTGCTCAGCTTCATAAAAAACGCCACCGTTGTGTTGCAGGAAAATTGATTATTGCCACATAGCCCTCCACCTTTCTCATCCTCTTCAAACGAGAGATGCACAATGATAACAGATAGCCAGTTAATGAAGCATGAATGATTAAAGAGCCCCACAGGGAGAGGTTGTCAAACACTGCAGACAGTAAACCTTTTTTATTTGTGTCATCCTCTGTTCACTTTCAGCTGGGGGCAGGAGAGACGCAAAGAGAAAAAAGAAAGGGAGGGACATGTTGCACCACAGGGTGAACTTGAAGGAGACCAGACAGATTTGAAAAAAAAAAAAAAAGATGAAATAATAGCAAATGAGAGACAGGATAAAAGAAGGTTTATCTCACCATGCATGAGGTTTGGAGCAGAATTCACTCCTTTTTAATTGTATAGGCCCATTTAAAAGGCCTTCACAAATGACCTGCTCTAATATGAACTCAGAATGGCGTGAAAAACCAAAACATTATAATCTTCTCATCTTAATACGGGCCATTAGACCCCCACATTAAACCCCTGCACGCTTTCACACTATTAACCCCGCAGCACACCTCAGACACACACCTACAATGACTCAGCTTTGCAGCTCCGCGACTTCCGTTTCATTCCATGTCTCTGGCTGCGATCCTCCATCTCTCCATCCCTCCTTTGATCGGGAACCCTCAGTAAACAGAGGCAGGATTTACATCAGTGGAGGCAAGCTGCTCTCATCACTTTGCTGTGCCAAAGCTTTTTCTATCAGCAGAGCATTTGAGGCACCCAACATGGAGGAGAATTACATCAGCTCTTAGGGTGCAGCTTTTCTGTCAGCTTGGCTATGACGGTGTCTCACAGCTAGTAAATAATCCCTAAGTGCTCCTTATTTGACCTCAGATTGATTCGTTGGTAGTAAATCTCATTGCTGTGTGCGCGAAAAGTGAAAGGCTCTAATGAAAGTGTGAAAACAGTCTGTTGTAGCTTAGTAATTTAGTTTCTGTCAACAAATCAAACACAGAGAAAACAATAAAGTGCTAAAACCTGCTTTGTAAATGGTGTCGATAGAAATGAATGTAGTCCCCTTGTGATATGGAGATCACAAACAGTCGCGTTTCTCTCATGCTATAGATCAATCTGCTGCTCTGTTTATACAGCATGTTATGTGGCAGTAATTTAAAGCCCCTTTAATTGAACATATGGGATCTTACTCACTTTAGAAATGCATCAAATAGCAAGCTCATAGCTAAGCAGTTTTTCTTCCAATGAAGAGCACATCTCTCTCTCTCTCTGGCTGTGAAGTGTTTCAGCTATGTAAGTTTTTAACTTTTATAATTGAACATGGATATCCAGTTAATTCCCATTCATTTAATCAACCATCCTCCAATTCGTCCATGAGCTGTTCATTCTGTTGATCACTTATCTTGCTGAAGGTCTCAGCATGCAGACACGTATAAACCCCGACAAGCAAAATAAAGTGTGTGAGCTTATAGCTTGTGTTTCTATGGTTAAAGGAACAGTTTGACATTTTGTGAAATACACTTATTTGCTTTATTGAGTTCAATGAGAAGATTGATAACACTCTAAAGATTGCAGGTGAAAAAGTTAGCTTAAACTTTGTGAATGCCTCCAGGGGAAATTCACACACATTTGTGCATCTTGATGGGTCTGAGAGGGCTAATTGAAAGAGTCCTCCACACTCTGCCACCTTTGCCATACAGCTTATCATTTCACTGACCTCTCACTGCTGGAGAGGGTTTCAATGTGCAGAACCAGTTGCAGATTTCAGCTTTAGCACTGTGTTCAAGTTGTTTCACATCCCAACATCACACACGTATTACATATTTTTACTGTGCAATATATTTTCTACCGTGCTGCAGCACAAAGACACTGTATTTTATTATTCATATCTTACTCATGTGCAATTCACAATCTACTGTGAGATGGAGCCTCTTCACAAGGCAATATTATTTATACTCTTTTGTATATAGCGTACATAACCTCTTTATTTGGTATCCTTTTTATTGTCTATTTGTTCTTTTTCTACCTATCCTAAGAAGTAAATTTACCCAGTGTGAGATCATATCTTCTTTTATTTTATCTTATCTTTAAAAGTTTTTTGTGAATCACAGCTTGTGTTTGAAAGTGCCATATAACCAGTGCTAAATGCAGGACTTTTAAGTCCCCTGATGACAACCGGTGAACGGCAGCAGGGCGATGAAGAAAATAAGCAAATAAAAAAGTTATGAAAACCTCACATAAAGAACCTAATCAACAGCCACCTACTCCAATTATCTTGATGAATATCCTAAAAAGAGAATTTTTGGCTATTCATCTGTTACTGATCCAAGCGCCTCTAACACAGATGTGCCCCATTAATGTACAATGTTTAAACAGACTTTTGCATAATGGGGGTCTCCTAATATAAATACTGTACGTGAACCAGCAGTGCTATATAAAGAATGATCAGAATGTGTTCTTAGCAGAGCAGATGGTTGCAATTCTGCCAGCGCTAACTAGCGCCAAGCGATTATGTGTGATGATAAGTTGCTTCTCAGTTGAAAGCCTGTCATTAGGGCTTTAATTAAAGCAGTAGCCAGGGTGGGTGACACTGTCTGCCACAGATTCCTTGTACCCATGGGGGAATGGGGAGGGTGGGAGGGTCTCACCCTCGTTCTCTTTCTGTCAGAGCCACTTGGTGCATATGTGTGCCACATGAATCTCTTTTTCCTTTCGTGTAAGTAGCTCGGTATACACGCACACAGATGGCAGTGTCTAAGGCTGAGGGCAACCAGTGTCGCCTTGTGTGGTCGAGCGTCTAGACTAAGTGGATGCCCAATGACATTTATAAAAGGGGAAGCCTTTCACTGTTGGACACAAGAGTCTGTCAATCTCATGGCAAACTCTTTTGCTCATGACTGTGTCCAAAACTGCAAGTGCATAGTTATATTGACAGAATGTGTATTTGTACAGCAGAGAGATTCAACCTCGGATCTGTAGCCCATTGTTTGCTGCTCTGTGTCCCCTCAGATGGACAGTTCTTATTACAAAAATGAAATAAGTACTGTTCTGTGCATTTGACCGGGGTATAAAAACAGAAAAAGCAATAATTCCATCTGTACAAAGGACAAGTGGATAGTCTGGGCTCTGTGTGACTGGCCTAGTTTTTGGGGATGTGGATGGATTAATAAAACATGGCTGGGAATAGATGTTGTACCCCAGACCTGATTGGAGAGTCAGAGGAGGACAAAGTCGCCTTTTAATGTTTTGTCTCAGAACTTAAAGGTACAATTCATCCAGTGTAAACAGATATTAAAGTTCTAAGCACCCTGGCTCACGAGGCACATAACTACCAACAATTAAATGACTTCTTTAAACACTTCCTTATTACAGATTTGCTGATATGTGGTGCCATTGATTCCTATATATGTGTCAAACGTTCTGTTTGCAAATGTATTGTAATAGTAATTATTATTACTACTATCACAGTGATGTATTTCAGCTTTAAGGCCGTTTTCAGGTGTTTACATTCATATTTGGAGGACACTGAATAAGAGTCGCTTATATTGAGGTGTCTGGACAAGAATATTTCTGAGGGGCCAGAATTCATCACATGACATTGATCTCACTGCATTTTTCACCTGCTGAAAATCAAAGTGAAGGCAACAAGTTCCTGAAACAAGCAAAAAGTAATGATGTTTGCACAGCATCACCACGGAAGATAAAGTGTTTGCCGATTTCTGTTGGTTTTAGACTTTAGCTAGGACTTTATTCATTGCAGTGGATACAAGTAAATTATGCCATCTTCCAGTTAAGTCAATTATATACATTTCAACTGATATGGATATTAAAGGTGACAGTAAGTGCTGTGACCTCACAGTCATTGTTTCATTATAAATGTCCTCGAGCAGAACAAAATAATAAAATGTGTCACAGTCTGAACACTAGTGTTTACCCAGCCTATTGAAAAAAAGCCAGTATCTTAAAATAATTGCTTTAGAGAAAGCACATCACTTAATTCTGACCTTTGCATCTCCCTCTCTTTCTCGGCAACTCGCTGTCTCTTAAAGAGCACTTTGAAAGCACCAGGCATCTGGCAGCACCCTTATTAAAAGAATATTCAGTTAAATTGAATGCCATCAATACCACTAAACTGCAGGCGCTGTATAAAATGTCAATCAGCGTCCTTGAGAGGCTGGCCATCGAGTGCTGCTGGAACGAGCTGATCTGAATGCTCCTTCACTTTGTTAGTGTCTCACGATTTACAGAGGCAGTAAGGAAAGCTGAGTGTATATCAGACAAATGGAAAGAAAAAACTCTGCAAATAATGGTTCCTCTCCTCCACCAGCAGAGGCTCATTTATACAAGTGTCGTTTCTCAGAGCGTGCAGGGCGGAGATCTTTTCACTCAATAACTGCCAGCAAAATTCACATTGTTGTGTTTGCTATTCATAGCTGGCCTTGCAAAAGGAGACCGCAAAATCACTCATAATTTTATCAAAGAAGAAGAAAATAGTTAGTTTCTTCAACTTTCAAGGACTCACTGCGCTGCTGTAAGTATACTAAAATCCAAACGTTGTCCAGGGTGTTTTTCAGTGATCACATTATAAAAAGTAATTCATATAATAACTGATCCTCACCTCAAGGAAATGCTTGGACGCCTCTCACAGAGGTTGCCTCTGATACTCAAACATGTGTTATTTAGAATGGATATATAACACCTTTTCTACAGATCAGCTCAAAGTTTACTTAACATTTAAATGCAAATTCATTCATTCATTCATCTTCTATACCCCCGATTATCCCTTTCGGGGTTGGGGAGGGGCTGGAGCCTATCCCAGCTGTCAACAGGCAAGAGGCGGGGTACACCCTGAGCCGGTCACCAGCCGACTGCAGGGCAACATACACACAACCATTCACTCTCACATTCACACCTAGGGACAATTTAGAGTCACCAATTAACCTAATGAGCATGTTTTTGGTCTGTGGGAGGAAGCCGGAGTGCCCGGAGAGAACCCACGCATGCACGGGAAGAACATGCAAACTTTGCACAGAAAGGCCCCGCCCGACCCGGTGACCTTCTTGCTGTGAGGCACGCGCACTACCTGCTGCACCACCGTGCCGCCCCTAAATGCAAATTGTATCCACAAAAGAACTAAGTCCTAAAATAAAGAGCAGTGAAAAATACCATAACTAAAGAAATGTATAGCAAAAAATATGTGTTTACCTGATATGACTTTAAGTAAAATATGTTTTCCAGATCTATGGTCATTCCTGAAAAGCCTGTTTCCATATTTTACATAGCTGAAGAATGTGATCCATGAAGGTTCAGTTACAGTAAGTGATAACATGAAGTTAACTTGATCCTTTATTGAAACAAAGTTTGACTGATGGATGTCATTTCAGGCAGTTTGGGTGTGTTTAGTCCGATGGCGTGAGCTATCCAAACACCTCAAGCTGTTTGAATTAATGCTGTACTGCACAGTAACCACCCCCAGAAAATGAAGATGGATGACCTGGCTATGAAAAACATTCCTCAGTCAAAGGTCACACATCACCTCACATGCAGCCTCTGACTCTGTCAACCCATAATCCACCGTGCTAGACTCAGTACAAACACGGCCCCATACAAGCCAATATGAAGAGTGTTTATCTTTGGCTGGTATTATACTACAGCACTGCATAGGAACACAAGTCAAACATGCACATATTCAATGCAAGGTTCTTGTTTGCCCCAAAGCCAGTGGAAAGCTTTGTTTATTAAGGGGAAGTAAACAAAACATCTCAAATGTTTTAAATCCAATTGCATGTAATGCAGTCATGATCATCATCTCTGCCATTACCGCTGCTGCTCCTGAAATGAAATCTCAGAGTCATCTTGTTCCATATTAGTTGAGCATTACATTACAGTCTAGGGAAGGTCAAGGTGATGTGCAGACTTGTTCTGCTCCCCTCCTTGACACGCAGAGGTCATTCATGGCAATAGCTGCAAAGTTGCAATTTCCTGTAATTTACGGGGAAGGGACACGCTGCTCAGGAGTCTGCACGGACAAATCAGCCTCCTCTTGTTCTCCTCCTGCGTCTCTTCTTTCTTGATTTGTCCCTTTTTCCCTCCTGTCACTTTCTCTACGACCCTCGCTAAATGCTATATAAACAATTACCGTCTCAAGCCTGATGATATGAAGCCCAGAAATGTTCCACTGAGTATGATTCTGTTCTCCAAATGGCCGTGATATTGCTGTGATTTCCTGGCTTTTAGCAAAGTGCTTCATATTTACAGTGCACTTTCTGGTCTCAATGACTAAATATTGTGCAATTCTGCATGATGATGCTGTTGTGGACTATTACTGCACATCACAGTAGCTTGCGGTGGAGGATGGATGGTGACATTAAAAAGAACAGCTATTGCATAGTAAGCACGGTCAGAACATTGTTCAAAGGCATACTCCTGTTTCAAAACCTATGGGCTGGATGTTTCTATACTCCTATACGGGCTTTTCTTAAAGCATTTCTGCAACAAAGAGGAGGCTTATAAAGCATTTCTTTAGTCAAAGCCTCATATTTCCCCTTGCAGCTCTGCACACAAAAGATAAAACTAAATAATTCATATGCTACATTTGTACTGAAGGTGTATCATCCTATGAAACGGTCGGTTTGTTCTCCAAACCGGCTAAAATTGTGTTGTCAGCACAGCCAGGTTGGACATTAAGTGCTTACGTCTGCTTATACAGCGCCACCCGGCTAAGAGTCCCTCCGCCTCTCACAGAAAACAAACGCTCCCTCATGTGTCTGTTCATCATCACAAATACCTCTCCATCACAGGAATGGGAAGCACATCATGGGCTGCTTGAGTTATGACCCTTCCTGCGAATACAGAGAAGTTTGTATCCTGCAATGGATATTCAGTGGAAAAAAAATAACAATAAAATGGAAAGTGTTTTGCTGACACATCTGCACCGGGTTCCTATGCTGCCAACTGGCAGCCATGACAATGATGACATATTGACAGAGGCTCCACGGGGACACTCCCAGCCCCATCGCTTTGCTGGGCTCGGGGCAAGAGATTTCTGCTTTGGGGGTTCGTCGGGGGAAATCTAGACGAGGTTGATGACGCCTGCGGGCCTCTTGGATGAGGATGGATGAGGACATTTGGCTGTCAGCAGTGAGGAGGCCTATCTGGCTCTGTCAGAAGTCCACAAGGGAGAGAAAAGACACTAGGGGCCTGGTCTCAATAGGCAAACGTAGCCTTCCTCACATGGATTCCTCATCATCTTCATCTTTCACATGCTGGAATTTGTGGTATTTTTGTCTCTGAGATGCTTTGTAATGCCAGGATGCTTTTATTTTTGAGAGAAATGAATCTTTCTTCAATGATCGATTGCTGCTTTAGCCCAGAAAGTGCTTGCTATTCCTCTCTGAACTCTAGTGTCTTTAACAAATCATGCTATCTTTTCAGTGGAGGTAGGTGCGAGTAGGAGTGCCGAGGGAGCCACTTTAGATGATTGGGAAGAGCATGTAAGAGCCCTGTGTGAGACAGTCATTGATTTCACTGTCTTTCTCTGCCTGTCTTTGTTGTTCAGGGCCTTCAGGGCAGCAGTCTGGTATCCCACAACAAACACACTATAGGGGGTGAGCAATCCACAGGCCAGTCCACAGGGTGCTTTATCAATCAATATGACCTTCTGCGAGAGCACTTCTGCTTCTTCCCTTCGTCTTTGCCTTCACCCTCCAGCATCTTCAGCAGCCTTCACTGCACTCTGGGCAATGTAGGCTTTTAGCACCCACAGAGCTGAGGCAATCGGATAGCAGCAGGTTAACATAATGATGTGAGGTTCTCTGACTTGTCTGCAGCATTCAGCACAGCCAGGAGTACAGTATATTTGCAATCCGCTGGCATGACATTAAATTGTTGAGTCACTCCTTGGTGAACTGTTAAAATCAGTCTGAGAAAATCTCAGGAAGAGGGTGAAACGAGAAATGGATTTAATAAACGACTACAGCCGTCTTGGGAATTTGAGTCCGGAATGTTTTCATTTTCCCCGACCGAGGAATGGTTCGCTAATTGGGTTACGTGGGCTCAGCGAGGAAGTTGTCAAGCTTCAGGGGTTTTTATTTGTGCCTGGCCGTCAAATCACAGCCCAGGGCAGTGACCCTCTGGGCGACGCCCTCATGAGGCCCTTTAAGGTACAGCTGTCTGATGAGTCAGTCCAGAAGCCCTGCTTTCCCAGAAAATCCCAGGTTCTGAGGTGATAGGGTGACAGAAGGCAAAAGGCCACACAGCGTGGTATTATGAGAGGGTTTTACTGCTCCTTAGGTCGGCTTAGTGGCTGCTGAGGAGAAGTAGCAGCCACATTTATACATCACCCTCAACTTTAAAGGACAACAAAACCACAAGCTGATGTGGATGCTACACCCTGAGGACATCCATGTATACAGTAACACACCTGTATGCAGCCACATGTTTTCAAACTGCATTTGCCTGATATTTCTGTGCACTTTACATGCAGATAAACACACACACAGAAACTTCCATCTATGTTCATTAAGGACAGATTTAAAAATCTGATTCTCTCGCCAGTATTTCCACTAAGCTGCTGTACAACATTTGCTCTGAGGAAAGTGTTTGCATATGAGCTTGAAATTTTAATGAGTCAAAAATAATAAGGTCTGACATTGATTTTTTTCCAAGCAATACTGAGCAAAGTCTGTTGCACTGCTATGATTATGAGGCCACCCTGCCAGCCCAGATGTTGGGATTTTACCAGATGTGGTCCACCTGCTGGGATGAGGACACTGACTTCTGACCAGCGGATCAGAGCAACTTTCTTCTTGTCCCCTGTCTTATGGAGCGAGACCAGCCGAGGTAGAGAGCAGACACATCTCACAGCTGCTAATGACATACAAATGGCAAACCGCTGATGACACACAGGGTGTGTTTGCATGTGTGCATATGATCACAGGAAACAGGCTACATGGAACTAATGATCGTCAACATATGTGAATAATGACTCTTCTGCACGGACTCAAAGATATAGTTCACAATAAATTACTATTTAGTTTTAGTAATTGAAAAACACTAAATAACATAATAATGAAAATTCTGCTGCTAGGGGTCTCTCAATCAAAACAGTCTCAAAAGACTTAGTGTCGTGAAGTAGCAGGGGATCATGGGAGTTGTTGTCTTCACTGTTAAACAACCACCATTGCCAATGAAAATCTACCTGACATGACTCAGACAGAAATGTTCATTGATGAGATAATGTATTAAAGTCCAGTCATGTTACGTTTAGTCCCACTTGCCAACTTCCTTCCTCGCTCTCTGACGTATCATCTGGTGTTTCCTGTACTTCCCTGGGAAGTTACAGCTGCTTGGGGGGGTTAAAGGGGATGTGACGCCACTGACAGGCAATCAAATGAAACACACTTGAAACACTTTCCCCTCCCACTCAAATGTAGTTATTCTATGGCTGCCTCCCCCTTATTTTGAACCATAATTGCAGTATTATGTGTGCCAAATGAAAAGAACATAGTGAGACAAAGAAATCAATTGAGAGAATGTTGACTATTTCACGCCATACAGGAAATGCAAGGCAGTGTCCATGCAAATATGCATTCATGCCTGTCCGTGCATACATGTGGGAACGAGTGCATTTGTGCGTGTGCCTGTCTAAAAGCAGCTACGGTGGCGGCGGCTTCCTGGGGAATTGAAATTAATGAGTGTAATCAGAAGCAAACAGCGAGCCAGGCAAGGGCAATTAATACAAGCAAGGCGAGCAGAGCTGCTGGTTTGCTTGGCCAGGCATGGCTGGAGCCGAAGAGATGGAGGATTAAGATGCAACCGCAGACAAACTCTGCAGCTTTTCCACACACAGCAGATGTCCACGGAGGGAGGGCGCTGGGAGCCTGGCATCGACACGCATCCGCCAACCGGCCACTCGGTCAGCCCGGCCCAATACGAGCTGACAACCTCCTGGCAGCGTTCTGATAACACCATCTTCTCTGTTTAGTTCGAGAGCCAAGGGAAGGCCCTCACTGGGGCCCCTGCACTGCATACGAAAGGGACTCAGTGCAAAGCTGCACAGTGGAGCTACTATGTGTTAGAGAGGAACATAAAGAGATAAAGAGAGAGAGAAAGAGGGGGAGGGCATTATGTGCAAGCTCAACTCAAGTACATCTCAATGTGAGGGACATTTTTTTGTTACCTCTGTGTTCCCTCTGTGTTTTTCTGATTGAAACATCCTTGGCTCCTTCAAGCATACATATTTGCTTCAGTATAAATAAACTCATTGGACCCAGCTGCCTTCAGAAACGGCTCTGCTTGTTGTTTTCTTTAATTGACGCTAAACGAGAGCGTCACCGCCCAGGATCTTTTCACTCAGCCCTCGCTTTGTTGCTTTGAATGGCGTTCGTTCCCCCGGCAGTCTCGCGTTTCCACTGTTTACATGAGATAATGATGCATGTGTAAGGATACACCACCAGGCCAAAAGAAGGGGCTGATATGAACTGTGACGGCTGCCTCGTCGGTCCAAACCAATTTGTGTTGAAACGGAACAATGATGTCAGCTCAGACATTGGGGAATGTAATGAAGAGAGATGCTGTGGGGGCAATCTGTGATGCAGGCAGAAAATAAATGTCTCACTCCCAACAAGGGCTTAAAGGTCACGTGAGGTCAAACAAACACAAGGCCAAACCTGACTCTACAGATGCCACAATGTCGTTGAACTCATTGCCTCTTTGTATAATGTCCTTGAAATGTAAATGTTATTACTTTGCTTGCATCTTGAATCGACGTAGACCTTTCCAGGAAATTACCGCCGCTTTGTGGCAAGAAGGGACTGGACAAGATGCGGTGATGTAACGTCTCTCTCTTTGCATTTCAACAAAATAGATGTAAGGACACTCAAAGCATCAATATTGTTGTTAAAATCATCTTTAACTCTAAGGATAATTAGCATATAGAAGTATGGCAGCAGAACAAGTAAAATCTTAATAAAAACTTTGGAAGAGGCCACAGCGGTCTGTCAGCTCCATAATCCAAACAAAAAGTGAAAATGTAAACCCTCCTCAGCAAAAGATAAAGTAGAAAGCTGGCAAATTGTGGATTGTGGCTTTAACACCGATGCCAAATGCTGTTGACCTCATTCCCTCCTCTGCGAGTTATGTGGTTGTTTCTGAGCTGTTTTAGTGTGCGCTGGTTTATGAAACACTGCGGGGTTGGAGGGCAAGTCCAACAAAATGACAAAGCAACTCCGTCAAACTTTGATTGAATTCTCCTCTAACATGTTTTGTCAGCAGGAGAAATATCATTGCCTATTGATTGATTCTTGTACCATTTCATAAATCCTGTTCTTTATTGTCCAGAGAGTGCAGGCTGCAGAGAGTATTGTGTTAAAGCTGTCTGTGACACCTTCACGGGTACCGATAAATTACTGACACTTCAATAACTTGTGAAATACGCGCTTGTGTGCCTATGAAAGGCAACAGTTTAACGCGTCTCTCTTTTAGAACCCCATTACTTTAATGGAGGACAATTCAAACTCGAAAAATTTACAGTTTTCCTCCTGGCTGTGGCCAGATAGAAATTGCCCGGTAACATCAGCACACTCATATTGCTCTTAGGAACTGATGAGTTTCCTCACGTAATAGTGTTAAAAGGATTTTTTCCCTCTCTCCTCTCTTGGCCAGGGATCAAAGTCTTTCTTGTCTCTGGTGTAGCTTGTCTGCCCTCTTCTGGCCTTATGTTGCCATGAGGTCAAATCACTTTGACTCCTCACTGACAGGGAAGAAGGTTATTTTTCGTATAAATATGTGTCAGTCCAAATCATATCCTTAAGGAGCAGATAAGGACGTTACTTTAACAAGGAGTCCTTGAACTCCCTGGAAAAGTCCCAGACCCCACTTCAAGAATTACTGCTGTATGCATTAAAAAAAAAATACACTTTGGCATAAATGGATCTGTAAAGCCATCAGATTGTCAGAGAGTGAAAAATGGCTGTAGCATGAAGCGTTTAATAAAGTAATCTTTGGTAACTAATGAGGCTGTTTCTAAGAGCAAACTTAACATCCAATCAGTCACAATCAAAGTAAAAGGTGGAAAAAAACCGACTGACAATTAAAGCAGCAGTCTCCACGGTTCACCACCCATAAGATATTTCAAAGAGCCACGGATCTGAGTTTTAGCATGTTTCTTTATGAGAAACACACTCTCCTATTAGAGGAGGGGAAAGAAAGTCAAAACCATCACCAGACGCCACTGCAGCGGTATTTTTGAACCCGTGCGTCAGAGCTGCGCCCGTGGCCAAACCGCTTATTAAAAAACGCAGAGAAGCCAAGTGCCATAAAGACAGAAGGCGAGCAGCTTGTTATTATTCTTTCTGAGAGGTGAACAGGCTGAGATCAATGGCTGCAGTGGTTTCCCCTCACCACAACTATGGCCCAGTAAAGCACAAAGGGCCGTGCGGCTCCGACCCATACAGTCACAGATATTAACTATTCCAGGAGCCTTTGAAAACAGCTGCCAAGAATAATTTCCCACATGTAACATTTCCCACCAAAGCCACAGAGTCATACTAGCCTAATCCGTGCCTCACCAGACCCCATGTGCCCTGACTGGGAGGACAGAGCAGAATCAATGGAAAACCAGGTCCACTTCATAAAAAAAAGGAGTCAATTTGGCACTTGTGAAATGCATTGTAGATGAATTTGTTAGTTTTGTCAAATTACTGCAGCATATAACATATAACCTATTGAAATTTCTGTATTGTGCTGCTAAAATGTGGCTAAAAATACCAGTCGGTGAGAGCGTAAAAGCTGCTATGGATGAATCCAGTATTTTCAAAGCTGGTGGAGTGTGTTTAGGCCTCCATCACTCATCACCCTGATCTCCTGATGTTGGTGCTGTACAGCAGATGAGCTCAACCATTCTTAGCAGTTTCTAGAAGGGCTGAACCAACACATTTGAATGTCATGTGTCGTTCTGGTCTTTAAAAAATTGAATGTCAAATGTGGTCTTTGCTGGCCACAGCCAGGGAATTTATATTTCAACCTTCTAATATAAACAGGCTTGCAATGACACCTGCAATTAAACCCATCTAATGAGCATGAAAATAAATCCAGTTTATGGATATTGTATACAAAATATTAGCTTCACCGATGCAAAATATATCAAACTGGCCTCAAAAACTACGTGTTTGTGCATTTTGACAGCCGCTGACACAGCGGCCAGGCTATGTATGGTATGGTGTGTGCACAGTGTACACATGCTTGCTCTCTGCTGGCATATGCAGTGCATGGCACAGGTCTGAGCCCTTGTCATACAGCTGCACATTTAACCCCAGCACTTAATTGTAACTGGAAACTGGGATGAAACGGCAATGCCAGAAAGAACAACCACATTTTTAAACACTGCAGTACGGAAAGGCTACATCAAATTTTAGATATTTTGATACAACCGGGCCCTGAGGCTACAGGTTGGTGTTGAGGAGGAGGTGCTCTTTCCTGGTCAAGGCCAAGAGATGAAGGCCGACCAGCTCAGCACCCATTGATTTGCTGCCTAAATATTAGACATTGAGCTACATCCACCACAGACCTTCACATGATTACAAAGCCCTTGTTAGCTTGTCAGAGACAATTAAATTCATCTGTAAACATTACAGGATGACCTTTGTCATCCCATGAAAGCACAGCAATCTTAGATTATATTCAAAATCAATTTTATTGACTCTCTATCGTCATATAAACACACACAACATTTGCTCTGTTCGTACGCAGTGACATACATGCCATTACAGAGCGCACGTGTCAATATAACCTTTATATTTGATATGATACATATTTACAGGAGCACATGCACGTCTCTTACACAAGGCACAGGAAGGAAGTTTGTTTTGCATTAGCATACAGTACGCTTGAAGCAAAATGTTCCCACAACCAGGGACAGCACAGACATCAGTGCAAAACAATAGAGGAGCCTTTTCTCAAATTCCGTCATTTGTATGTTACAGCAATGCTGAATGTATGAAGCAGGTCTGGATGCAATAGTGTCAGCCTACCTGTCCACCCTGACAGGACTGTTAAACATAACTTAAAAGAGAGGTCTGTGCCAGCAACGTTGCCAGATCTGATCTCTGAAAACAATTGCCAGGGTAAACGTGTTTGGACAACTCAGATGAGACAGACCAGACCTTCACCAGGTAAATAATGTAAAAGAAAGAGCTTCATCAGCTGCAGAGAAGCTGCAAATCTGTGGAGTTGTAAGTCAAAGTAGGCGCTGCCACGTCTGTCCCACCCAGGGCATCATGCCCTCTAATCTTCAGGTTGACAAACTTGATCTTCCAGCTGTTGTTCTCGAGCGGGGAGCGGATGAGGCCAAATATTTTCTCAAAGATGCCCAGACAGGCTCCATCTCTGTGGATGGTCCCAGCGACTGCCACCAATACCAGGCCGTGGGGGGAGGCCAGGACCTTGAGACCATGAGGCTCCAGGTTGGGGCTGAGGAGGAGGCGCTCTTCCTTGGTCAGGGCCAGGAGACGAAGGTTGACCAGCTCAGCACCCAGGAACTCCTCCATCTGTTCGCTGCCAGCCCTGACAAGCAGACACAGCTCTGTCAGCACACTTTAGGTCAAGTTCAAGCCTCTATGTGTACGGCTATGTGAGTGCAGCGTCTTTCAGATGATTCTGATTGTATGCCAAGTTTTTATTTACAGAAAAATCTGACAATAGGTGCAGTCCCTGTGCTGCTTTCAGTGCGTTCATCTCAGTGTCCCGGTTGATGTACGGCACTGTGTTTATCTTCATTCTTAACTGAAGTCACAAAAGTTAGAAAAATTCTGTTTTTACTTCGGCAGTAACAAAACTATAAATGGAAAATAACAAAATGCAGATGGATATTCCTAAATTAAAAACTTTCACAGAAAAGGACTGGTGTGTGGGATTTAGTGGCATCTAGTGGTGATGCTGCATGATTGCAACCAATTACCCCTCGTCTCAGCCTCCCCTGGCGGTGGCTACTAAAAACACCAAAGGCGCTCTCTAGAGCCAGTTTTTGGTTTCGTCTTTTCTGACATAAACATGCCAGTGCAACAAGCTGGACTCCGTGGAAGAGGGCCTGTTCCCTCTGTAGACCTAAACAGCTCATTCAAGGTAATGAAAACACAATGACTCTTATTTTCAGGTGATTACACACCAATGAACACATAATTCTGAATATTACATTCCATTTCTGCCAATAAACCCCCCTAAATTATGCACAGTGGACCTTTAAATCTCAACACCCTGTCTATGGTTCTTTACTCAGGAGGGAACCTACACATGCTGAACCTGTTGCCCCCTCTGAAAGAGTCTCTCTTCAAGCTAATTTGTAATCAAACTGTGCCCAAATTACCTAACTGCTGTGAACACAGAGAAACTAACAAACCACACAGCAACAAACTCAACATCCTTACTGTTAATGGCATCTCTACCTGGAGAGGAGGCGTAGCTTCACATCTGGCCAGAAGTGTTGTGGTCCCCAGTCCTGAGGCTGCTGGCCCAGCGAGGGGTTCTGGCTGTTTAAGAGCTGGAAGAACCACTGGCAGAACTGCTGGCCGAGGACCAGCGGGTCGAAGCCCACCTCAGCCTTTGTGTTTGTGGAATCAGACACTCTCTCAGTCTCACCCGTCTCTTCATGGAGGTTTTCAACAATCACAGCCTTAAAGGAATGAGACTTCATTGGTATATTCAAATACATTGGAGCACTTTTCAGTAGACACTTTAGAATAACATGCTGTTAACCACTCATAACTTGTAGAAAGACAACACTGCACACCTGGAGAAAGTCTTCAGAGAAAATTGTATTGGAACAACCACTTTTATGAAAAACTCCTGAAGCTTGCAATTAGAACATTTTATGGAGCGCCCAATGCCTCCATCTGAACAGGATTTTAATCAGTTCAACAAGTCGTAAGGTTAGATTCTCCTTACATAGAAAGTCACTTGAGTGGTGAATTCGTAATAGCTGGCATGACAATTTAAGTATATCTGTAAACAATCAGTCAGGACCACTTTAGTCAAAGAATATTTATTTATCCTGCAGAGATTACATTTGGCGATATGACTCTGGGCTCCCTGTCCTTCCATGTGCTTGCATGAAAGGCCTGAAGCAGGGAGAGCAGCAGCAAAAACCCCATGTGGAACAGAACAGAGCAGGCATCAGTGACAACAGAAATGATGTTGATTAAGTCAGACACGGCAGAAAAAGGGGTGGATGTGGGTTTTAAATGGCTTACAGGAGAAGCAGGCTAGGGCAGCTTAAATAGGGCGCCCTGTTTGAGATGTGCCAATGGAGTTGCAGGCAGTTCAGCTGGGCAATCAGCTAATGAAGCTGGAATACCAGCTGAACTTGACTTTTGTGGCCTGCCCTAACTCGCCCTGTGCTTTGATTAGGCCTGCTGCAGGACAATTGTGATTGGATCATAATGCGTGCAGCCAGGTGTGGCTATGCAAGACTGCCGCCTATTTATTCCTAGCTGTGTGTCACCATCTTACCCAAACATTGCATTACATACATACAACCATGTAAACACGTTACTGATGGCTGGCTAGCCGTACTCCCTACCTTTCCAGACGACCACAGCTCCAGGGTCCTCTTTATTAACTGGTGTTTCTCGGTGTTGGCGGACATCGCCACGCCCTCTTTGGCCAGGTACTTGAATATGAGATCTCGATGAACTTTCTTTCTTCTCAGGAGCTCCTCGGCATTTTTGGTGAAGGACAGGATTGTTTCCATTGCCTCTATACAAACAGATGACCACACGGTGCAAGACAATTTGATGGTTTTATTATATGATCACATTATTTTTCAGGAAGAAAAATAACATTACAAAACCCGTTTTGTTCACCCTGGGGTCAGCAGTTTTTTGTTTTGTTTGTTTGTTTGTTTGTTTTGTTTTAAATGAACAACCCACTCTTTTACACACCTCCCACGTTTGGTGGGGCAAGATGAGAGCGTATTAAGAAATGAATTAAGTATTTACAACGGTGGAAATTTTGACAGCCTCTCGTACAGACTTTTAATTTACGTTTATGTGCTTTACATTCATGTGTTACCTCCTTCGACATAAGAGAAAGGGGAATGTAAGTTAAGGTATCCTAGCTAGCTTCACCTATCTGGTAACGGTAGCGTAGTGATTGAAAGCATACCTGTGAGATTTTCCACGACTATCATCTTATTCGTGACCGTGTCGCTAAGTGAGAGTAAGTCGCTTTTTGACATTAACGTCAGTATTTTTGTACATCCAGCGCGCTCTGTTTCTGACAGCCCTGGCATCTTCGCCACCGATTTACATAAACTTCAACTCGTCTTCCTGTCATTCGTGTCCTACTAGGAAATGGCCCGTACCGGAACAAGTATGACTTGGAAAAGGTTCCGCGCACAGCCGGTTTGACTGTACATCCAGCAAAAGATAAGAGCCTTTGCTGCCTTTAAAAATATAGGAATTATTGGTGTCTCGACTTGAACACCGAACCGCGCGACCAACCCCTGATTACTCTATTCTAATTACTTTATATTCTTACTACTATACTTATTACTCCTGCACACTTAAAGTAATTATTATGTTTAAACCTAGCTGAGAAAAACAGATTTTCGAGAAGGATTTCAAAAGTAATAAATTCAAAATAATTTTGACATGGCTTTTCAGTTCCTGAGCATGTTCCATGTTCAATTTATGATAGGTGAGCAGCTGATGCCTTCCGCTGGTGCTGTCAAACATATGATGTGGTTTGTGATGGTAATTGAGCGTATGGCCATTACGTAGTATAGTCAACAGCGCTAGATGAGGTGGTTTACGAGGAGCAGTTAAAGGCATCATAGGACAAGATAGCCACTAAAGCAGCTAATATAGGCTAGCCTGCGCAGTGATTAACGCGTTTACTCCCAGTGCTGCTGGGTAATTTACCTACAAGACAAGCCACCTCCCAGCTGGCAATACGCATAATATATGTATTGACTAATATGTTTTAATTAACAGGCGTAAGGTGATCAGCTGTGCGATTTAAAATTGTACTCCAAGCCAAGGAGTCAATCGCTGAAAGGTAACGTACCGTTGTCATTATTTGCTAAATATAACGTTATCCTCAACATTAGCTTGTTAACGCCATTCCGTACTTTAGCTAGGACACGGTTAACGCTATATCCTGCATTAAATAGTGTTAATCATTACTTGGTGTCATGATTGCATCTTTGTTGATAGTTTTGGCGGTTATATTGCTGGACAGTAACAGAAACAAGCATATGTGTCCCCATCCCGAACTCCATAAAAAGCTCTGGTAATTTAACATAGCCTTTCTTGGTATTAATGGTGTGCAACCCTTAAAATTAAACTAAAGGCATTTTCTAAAACAGTAAGTGCCATACTACAATTCGGGACTGAAATTTAAGAAATTATTATTACTGTCAAGTATAACCAACTTGCAGAATGTGGTAGTAGAATCACATGTGGAAAACAGTAGCGTCACTAAACCGGCTCTAAAATTAGAACATTTTGTATGGAAG
This sequence comes from Chaetodon trifasciatus, assembly GCA_037975065.1. Taxonomy (NCBI): domain Eukaryota; kingdom Metazoa; phylum Chordata; class Actinopteri; order Chaetodontiformes; family Chaetodontidae; genus Chaetodon; species Chaetodon trifasciatus. The sequence goes on from JBBMOE010000006.1 coordinate 6,193,789, forward strand.
TCTCTGCTCGGGAAATATTTATACGCGAATCGTAATGTCCCGCATCCACATTCCGTATGTAATTACACTAACTACTTGTATTTTCAATGAAAATAGCAAAGCTGTGAAGAAATCAGCACAAAGCATTGGACATTGACCAATTTTTATGGACTGAAATGAACAATTAACACGGAGATCTTGATAAGAGTAAGCTAATATTGACTGACTGCTGACCTGACTTTGCGTCAGAATGAATGAGGAACTTCATACAACCACCTTTATACAAAATAAGCCACTAACATTTCACATCGTTGAAATCCTGATTTCAACACAAGGAAGTCTTCAGAAATGAGCTGTGAGGAAATTGCGCCAGTCCTTTCCAGTCAAAGAGTCTCTTTAACTCCTTGTAATAACCTCTAGAAGTTATAAAGGACTGTGAGATTGCTGGTATAAAACCGTCGACTGGCCAGGAGAACATCTCTCTGAACTGCTATTTAGGTATCCATAAAAATACAGAAAGATAAGCACAGCAACGTGATTCTTCACTGTTGTGCAAAAGCATTTGGAGTATTGTCTCCTTCAGGGAACGCAAAGCACAAATGGACCAAAATTAAATCTGTATGCATGCTGGAACCAGTTAATCTCAGTCAGAATAACAGTTTCACCATTGTGTGTGTGGGAGGGACAAAAAAACTCCTCTTTCAGATAGTACATAGAAATATACCAGCATTGCGCAGGAGGAGGAGCAGTTGTCCACTTACCAGAAGGTTGGAGGTCCCTCGCCCCACCAGTCTACATGTTGATTTATTCCTAACTAAGTTGTGAGTGTGTGAATGGTTATTACTCATAATGTATGAATGGGTGAATGCTGGCTCGTGTTGTAAATCACTTTGAGTGGTTGGTAAGACAAGTAGAAAAGTGCTATGTAAATACAATACAGGAAGACTAGAGATAAAATTTATATGCATATAAAACATTGTTACTGGAAAAGCATGGCGCTCATCCAGTTTTCTCTGAATAGCTAAAGCTTCAAACTCTTTGTTCATTTATCTTTCTGTCATTGCTGCAGATGGGGGAGTTTAAGAGCAGTCCTCTGGGCCGGGTAACGGTGTATTCCATCCAGGGCTGCCCGCACTGTGTGCAGGCTAAGGCCACCCTTGGGCGTTTGGGAGTACCGGTGTGCGACGTGGATGTTGGAAGGCATCCAGAGCTAAGAGCCAGGGTGAAGGAGCTGACAGGGCGCAGCACTGTCCCTCAAATCTTCTTCAACAACATTCACGTCGGGGGCAACGATGACCTACAGAAATTGGTGAGAACGAGTGAAAACACCTTTGAACAGTGTCAAAAAATCCCAATTGCATCTACTGTTATTGCGTTCGTGTGCGTTCTTTATTAAAAACTTTGCAAATCTCCTCCTGCTTGCTTCTGGCAGTTGTAGTGTTGCAGTATGTGCTTCACCATCTGTTACTGTTGATATTTCTTCTTCCTCCCCCTCAGCCTGACACACCTGGCTGAGATCGGCACTCTGAGTTCGCTCCTCTTGTTTAAAATTGTGTTTAATCTTGTGTGTGCGTGCTGATCTGGTTCACTTCCTCAGGCTCCTGAGGAGCTTCAGAGGCTGGTGAATCTGGTCAAGGAGGAGCCTCTTCCAGCAGATGCTCCCCCACTGCCAGAGGAGAACCAATCAGAGGACATGGCAGCGGAGGCCGATGGAGGTGAGGCATTTATTGGTCCGATGTTTTTTCTTTGCCTCCCCATGTAGGAGCAGCCAATGAGGTTACAGATGAGAAAAAGACGACTTTTTCTGCAGCCTGAATCTGTTCTTAATGGACTGCTCATTGTGTGTTTATTGAACAGTGTTTTCTGTCTCTGGGGTGGATTAGTTGCTTAATGTTGGAGCTGAAAACAAACAGATGTGTTTGCTCTGCTCAGAAACGGGTTGTCAGGTGGTGAATGAAGCACACTGAGGGAGACACCTCCATAATGGGAGGTATTGACTCTGATGAACTATACTTAGTACTATAGTTTACTACTAGTGCTGCCATCTATGGACATGCTGGTATTTTTGGTGACTGTTTGTGTGCGTGTGTGTGTGTGTGTGTATGTATGTATGTGTGCGCTCATCTCCTGACAGGATACTTGATACTCTGGATGAACTCGGTAGCACCAGGCTGCCTCACTGCACCTCATTATCTGTGATCATTCGGCCCCCCACACTGTAAACAAAGTTGATCCAAAGGGCAGTTTCACAGCCTTTTTGTGGAGAGAGATTTTAATTCAGTGTTGGCTTTGATGTAGTGGTGTAGCATCACTAGTTAGCAGCGAGCGAGCAGCTGTGTTTTGGTGGAGAGGTGCCTACAAAGATTGAATTTATTCCTTCATGTTTAAATCATTATGTTAAAGCTTTCATTCTCTCCGTCCTCTCCCCCTCCACATGCTTGATTCTAACTTTTATGATGCCACATTGGATGTTATTTCAGCAATATCAGCCAGCTTTGGTTGTTATGAGGTGTGTACAGGCCACTGTGTGTGTGTGTTAATGTGGTGAGAAAGACTTGTCAGCCAAGCTGACAGCCTGTGAACAATTTTATTGTAAATAAACTATTTGGATTTAATGCTGTTTAGTCTCGAGCTGCAATGATTAATCGATTAGTTGTCAACTGTTAAATTATTGGCAGCTATTTTGATAAGCTATTAATGGGTTTGAGTCATTTTTGAAGGAAAAAAAGTCAAAATTCTCTGATTCCAGCTGCACATATTTCCTGGTTTCTTCAAAATCAGCCTTGCTGCATTAAAAAAACATATTTATGCACATGCTGGACTGCATAGTTGCACATATTACAGTATTTATCCATGTGTGTGAACATGTATTTTTTTGTGTGTTTGTGCATGTGTGGCTTGGCACATTCCTGCCCTCACAGAGTTTATGTGTGAGAGAGATGAGTTTGCCGACCTGGTAGAGGACCTCAAACATGCCAGTGTGATTGGCAGTCATAGGAGGGGACTGACTTTATACAAAAAGAGCTTCTCGGGTGAACAACTGGTTGACTGGCTGCAGAAAGAGAAGGGCATGGGTGAGTAAGGCTGTTGGCCTGCAATACAACAGGCCTCCACTGTAGTGTCACTTTGATTCAGCAGAAGTTATTAGAACAGTCAGGGAGCTCATCAAAAGAGCGCCCTGATTCACACAAAGCTTAGTCAAATCCAGCTCTATCGACCCTTGACTGTGGCCGTGTGTGTGCCAGCCAGGGCTGAGGCCTGTAAAGCTGGCCAAGCATTGCTGCAGAAGAAGTACATGGTCACTGTGCGTGGCTGTGGGCAGCAGGACGGCAGCTTCGGAGACGGCAAAGACACCATGGACACACTGTACAGGCTGCTGGAGGACGACCCTCATTCAGCCCTCAACGCAGGACAGACGGCATCCTGCGCTCCCATCCAGGGTAGGTCGGGACCGGAGGAGGCTTTGGGGCGCACGCGCACCGCTTCCCCGGTTCACGCTGACGGGTCCCCTCCAGCGCTCTCCAACCTCTGTCCTTTCTTTGCTGCTGGCTTGGTGTATGATCCTTTTGGGTTGGCTTGGGTTTGTGTCGTGCGTCGGTGAGCTGTGTGGTGGTAAGAAGTGAAGTAAGGGTTAATGATATATCCCGTGATGGCCTCTCATTCGAAACAGCAAACAAAAAAACACTGACATTCCATCAGCGACTTCCATGATGGCGAGAATGCAGGAAATACCTGTTAGCATTTAGAAAAAAAAAACAGCTTTCAACTGCAAATGACGGCCTTCATCAGTGGACTGACAGATACAGTCGAGGGCTCTAGAAAATGCTAATAAGTTGATTCTCAGGGTTAGCTTTTTGGTGAAAAATGATGCAGTATGTTTGCTGTAATATTGTGTGAGAAACACTGCTTTCATTCTGATGTGAAGCGGCCTGGAAATATATATCACTGAAGCCCTATTTCAAATCCACGTTGTGCCTTTCTGTGGACAGATTAACACTCCTCAAGCTTTTTTTTTTCCCTCTGTGATGGTGGTAAGACACATTGCCTGCCTCTGTGTTCATGTATTTGTAATGAACGTTGCACACCTCTTGAGGCTAACTAACAAGCTGATCCGTGCTCTGCAACACAGAGGTGATTACAGTCTCCTTCTGCAAGCGTGTGTGTTATCGGGCTTGAATAACACTAACGCTTTTTGTTCTCTTCAATTTATCTGCCGTGCCCTTTCCTCACAGGTAATGTTTCCTAATAGTGATCTCATTTGTACGACGTCGAGGTTAGTCTGATCTTTATGCAGCTTGTCCATTACTTTTCCCCACTGGTTTATTTCACAGCTACTTTAAATATCCACTTCCTGCTTCTGTTACAGCGCAGTGACACCCTGCAGATTGTGTCCCAGCTCTTTGTTAATGTTTTGGAATAAACATGTCCTTTACAAATATGTCTCTCGCTCTCTCTCTCAGCTGCTGAGCTCTCTCTGCTTTTACGAGAGATGATTCTGAAGTTGTTCTCGGAGCATCTCTCTGCTGATGGCAAGGTAATGTCCTCATTAGCTCTGTGCCTGTTTTCCTCTGTATGTTTGCTGTGGTGTAATCTAACGGCCCGGGGCTGCTTAACCCCTGTAAATTTGGTGGAAATGAGCGTGCGCACAGAACATGTCGTTCTCGCTCCCGCAGTCTGTCGACTACAAGGGCATGTCGTTGAACCCCGCCTTTGAGCGTTACTCCGAGCTCGCCATTCAGCTGCAGAGGGTGGAGCTGCTGTCGCTGAGTCGGGAGGAGAAGCTGGCCTTCTTCATTAACATCTATAATGCCTTGGTCATCCATGGGAACCTACGCCTGGGGGCCCCCACCAACATGTGGCAAAGATACAGAGTAAGACCACACAGCTGCACTTAAAACTCACTCCACAGAGTCTCTGATATATTTCTGTTGTAATTACACAAATCATAGCTTGCATTATTTTGCAGTCAGACTGAAATACAAAGATAAAGCATACGGATGCTAAACGGCAGTAAATGCTGTGTTATCTCAACCTTTTGTTGTATTTTCACATCTATTGGGAAAAGTGGTGCATTGAAGGTGCTGCATTAAAAATACTTCATTCTGTCCCCCTTTGTAGTTCTTCAACTATGTGAGCTACCTGATTGGTGGAGAAGTGTTCACATTACAGGACATTGAGAATGGTGTTCTGAGAGGGAACAGAAAAGGTGTCGCACAGCTTCTGAGACCCTTCTCCAAAACGGACCCACGGTTACAAGTATTCAAACGTTCTGTTGGAGCATTTCACCGACTCACCAATGCTGATTTTTTACGTGCACTGATGAATGTCATGTTTCACTTCCCATGTTGTCCACTAGGTGGCCCTTCCAGATCCTGAGCCTCTCATTCACTTTGCCTTGAACTGTGGCGCAAAGGGCTGCCCACCAATTAAAACATACACCCCACAGGTAAGCAGATTGTGAAAAATATTCATAAGACTAAACTTGGTATGTTGGTGTCTCTTCTTTTATTGTGTCTGTGTAATGATTTTTCTTTGATCAAGCATATTATTTAATAGTTGATTTCTTTATAAATTGATCAACTGTGAAGCCAGAATGTAATTACTGATTCATTAGTTGGTATTGGGATTGTACTGGGGGGTGCTATCTACTTGATCTGAAATCAATTCTGATCCATCAGGACATCGACAGCCAGCTCCGCACGGCGGCTGAGGCCTTCCTGGAGAACGACGACGGCTGCGTGGTGGATTCTGGGAAGAGAGAAGTGCGGCTCAGTCAGATATTCAAGTGGTACAAAGACGACTTTGGAGGCACCGATGAAAAGGTAGCTTTGACTCCCAGCTGATTCGTGTGTGTGTATAAAGAAATTGTTTGAAATGTTATTTATTGCTGCTCTCATGTAAAGAAAGTTGCACCAGTAATCATGAACCTCACTGCGTGTTTTGTCTCTCTCGTAGCTGCTGAACTGGGTGGTGGAGCACATGAGCGACTCTCCGAAGAAGACCAGCCTGCAGGGCGTCCTCTCCGCCGGGAAGACCAAAGTCCGCTTCCTCCCCTACGACTGGAGCACCAACAGTACCCACTGAGCACGCAAACACACACACGCGTCCAGCGACACGCTCTCACACGTCTCTTTGCGTCTGCCCACTTTCTGCTGAGCTGCATCTACTGTAAAACCAGAAGGCCGGTGTCGACGTGCTCGCCGAACGCAGTCCGCCATGTTTTTATTCAAACTGTAAATCCGAGCGGTGAGAGGGGCTCGTTTGCACTGTACCATAGAATCATACTTCTCTCGTAGGCTGATCCCAGCTTTAAGGTCTTACTGTAAGCCCCCACACCCTCGTTCTGCATATGAGTTGTACATTCAAGTTGGTTTGAAGTCCAAACAACCGAGAGCTTATTTTAGAAATCGAGCTGCGGCATGATTAATAGGAAGCCCGTTATGCTCAGTAAGCGTGTTACTCACATCCGATATTAATGTCCTGTGTAAAATGTCAAAGCCTGAAAATTTCATACATTTCCGCATCTTATTTTAGAGTAACTTATCACAGAGAAAGCCAACCAAAAGCATAGTGTAAAATACCGACAATATGGCGTCCTCGTTTTTAAACACCATGTCAGCAACTCAGGAGTCATCGACTATCACGGTCTTCTGTCGAGCACAGCACTCACTCACAGCAGACGGAGGCGATAACGCGGCTGATCCCGACACACTGCCTTGACAAGCCATATCAAAACCCTTTGAACTTATGAGACTCGCTCACGTTGACCAGCTTCTGCAGACTCCCCACAAAGCTGCTCCGTCATTTCAACGGCATCTCCAACCTGCAGGCGTGAACAGGTTGTTGTTTCCTACAGGGACGGAAAGCAATCGCCGTCGCAGTTTTAACACATAATGGAAATGGGACGTTAGCGCGTCGGCGGATATTAAATACTGAAATATTAACAAGTCCGCTCGTGGCTGGGAAAACACCAGATGTCAGCTTTTAAAGATTTTGTAAAGAAATTTGTGAACATTTCCTTTGACCCAGGTGTCAAGCTCTTTTTTCATTGGACAAACAAAATCTGTTTAGGTGCTGCCCCAGTGGCTTCTCTTCCCAGTGGATTGGCACAGCTTGGACTGGAACTGTGGTGTGGATTTATTTATATATTTAAAAACAAGCAGTGGCTCCTTCTTTCGGGGTACAGGCAGATGCAGAACTGAAGCTTTTGCACGTCTTGATCAGTCTTCTAAGCCCTTGTGGTCGTTTTCCCTTTCGTCATTTCAACCTACGTCGCTGTCCACCCCTCCTCTTGATCCAAGTCTTCCATTTTGAATCGGAAAAGTGCTACTGCTGTGTTTCCAGCACAGTCATTTAGTAAAAGGTTCACAAGCATTCACAATATCATGAACAAAACTACACCCATTCGCATCGTTGCACTCACACACTTTGCATGCACCTTTGAATGCTGTTGAGACGTACTTGCACTGCACTCCAGGGTGTGTGAGGGAACTGAAAAAAAAAGTCTTTCAAATATTTTCCATTACTCAGCTCAGTAGTCATGAATACAGTTAAATGTAGCAGTTTAAGTTTGGATTAGTTCGCAGGTCTTGGTGTGTTGAGTTTGTGCCTACACAGGCCTACGACACTGTAAAAGCATCCTTTTTTTCCCCATCATTCAAACTCAACTTCACTGTTTTTCCATCATACCTGGCCTTAAAACTTTGGAGGACTTCTTTATTTTTAACATGATACATTTACCAGTGTGATGGCCACAGATGAAGTGAATATAACTACTGTACATAAGGGGTGTGTGGCTGAGAAAAACCTATGTTTAGGGGCTTTTCTTTGTTTCCAGAATTCAAGGATTTTCTTATCTCAGGTCAAAGGAAAATGAGAGTGGAAACATTAAGCTGTTTGATGCAATCAATGCACTGTCTGTTGCATGTTACAGTTCCATGAGCTCATCCTGCAGTCCTTGCTCCTTCTGGAAAGACATTGTGTCATGCACATTCATGTAACCGTCAGTTTGTTTTCCTCTAAGCTATAAGCAGCACCAAAGCATACGGTTAGATGAGCATGTGTTAAAACTGGAATGCATTTACAGCATGAGATCCTGGAAAACTGTCTGATCTTGAATCCTGTGGCAGAGCTGCTTCTGTCACTGCGTTGTTTCTAGCCTGTAAGCTCAGGCGCAAACAGCTGGACCTTAACATTCACCCCCCAGTTAGAGAAATTAAGTGTCAGTTAGACCTCAGAAAACAGCAGTGCAAACCCACGTTTGGTGAAGCTGGCCGTCATTTAACTGTCTACCAAAATGTGCATCACACAGTCTGAACAGACTGCACCTTTTCTGTGAATACATGCCTTCAGTGACGAGTGCACCCCTGGCTTTACTGAACTCTATTGAGTGACTGAGAGTGAAACAAAAAGGGGAAAGTGTTATTCACGATATTGAGGAGTCCTGTCCTTTTTCAAAATTACCTCATGTATCAGGAAAATGTGATGCAAAAACTTTTTTAAATAAGCAATTCTAATATAATCATTCTATTTTCCTCTTTCCTGGGGCTAACAACGAAGCAATATGTTTATGAATAGTAAATATGCAATGCCGAACTTAAAAATAAAATATATTATGAGTCTGTCTGCTGTCTTTTATTCGATTATCTCACTGCGTGTGCGAATCAGCTTTGAAGCAGAGAACGAAAAGCAAAAAAATAACCGGTCGTTCATGTATGTGCTGCAGAAATATTCAAAACTAATAACAGACGTGTAGTTTCATTTTGTTTATTCAAACAAATATGATCACTTTCTTTATGAAAAATAGATGGGGGATCATCATTACCTTTACAAATCCAATCTATTCACATTTGTACATATAAATAAACAGGTTTAAGTACACAGTCCCATAAAAACATGACATTAAAAAGTTATTAAACAGATCAACCATCTTAAAAGTATATACATAACAACCAGTGTGAAATATTCTACATAGTGAAATACACATGGTCATGGAGTTCAACATGAAAAACTTTGAAAATCTGATATTCAAAGCAAACGAATGCTGTATTACCGATTTTAATGTTCACCTATCGTCTGAGCTACAGTCTAACACTGATTCAGTCTTGGCACTAATAAAACTGAGTAATTCATATACTGTACAGAAGAATAGTGTGACAGTATGAAGGCAGATTCAACGAGTGATTCCTGTGGTCAGACCACCAAAAGCAAAAGCAAACTCAAAAACAGCAGCCCACACAAATTATGCTGAAAACACATAATTTAACCGTATGGAGATATGACTTTCATACAGTTGCAAATACTGCTCATGGTATTACCACATGTAAAATCCACCCAGGACAAAGTAAGAAAGGCCTTTTGAATCGTGAGCTGATTCATGATGCCGTGTTTCTGGCATCATTCTCGGCACTGCAGCTGAGGGAGCCAGATGTGCAGGAAGCCCCTCAGAACATGACGGGACACCCTCCGCCACCACGTGCTGCCAGCAAGGCCTAGTTTTTCCAAAAAGGTTAGCGTTGTCCATGAAAGAAATCAGTTGGGGAACCTTTGGTCTATAATGCTTGTTAAAAAAAAAAAAAAAAAAAAGAAAAATGCTGAAGATAGATGTAAAATTATTTTAATGCAAATTGAGGCAAAAAAGCCTGATTAGTGTTTTTTTAAATGTTTAAAAAACGCTGTGTAAAACCTAAATAATACAGAATGTGATAACTTGCGAATCATTTTTGATACAGACGCAATTAAAAAACGGTGTGACCTCATCAACTTCACAGATTTTTGTAAATATCTGCTTAGTCTGAATTTGATGCAGCAACATTTCAAACAAGTTGGGATAGGAGCAACTACAGACTGGGAAAGTTGTGGAAAGCTCCAAAAACACCTGTTTGGATCATTCCACAGGTGAACAGGTTCATTGGTAACAGGTGAGAGGATCATGATTGGGTATGAAAGGGGCATCCTGGAAAGGCTCAGTCTTCATAAGCGAGGATGGAGCGAGGTTCACCACTTTGTGAACACATGATTGGGTAAAGGACGTCACTACATGGGCTCAGGAACAGTTCGGAAAACCATCGTCAGTAAACGTGAATGATTGCTTTCTGTTTCATTTACGTTTTACACAGCGTCCCAACTTTTTTGGAATCAGGGTTGTGGGACCCAAACGGACACGTACATCATAGTGTCAACAGGACAAGTCATTCGTTATCGTAGCCAAGTCCTCATGGGGATGCTGTCTGCCAGAAGGGCGACACTGTCAGTCAAACTGCACCGCTTTGCATTCGCTGGCGCTGGTTAAAACTTCAGTATTTGAGCGTGGGTGCTTCAATAATGAAGTTTCAAAAACAAATAAATGGATGACACATATCTTTCCCACAGCAGGCTCACAACCCTTTTCCTGAAAGTTCAATATCCTGTGTATCACTATAACTTTACCGTGATATGGTGAGTCCAGCAAAGGTCTGTCATTAAAACACAGGAGTACTGTGATTACTGAAGTTATTTTAAAGCTGTAAGTAACTGAGTTTTTATACACAGGTAACTTCTGTGTTTTTTATTCCAGGGAAGCCTTGGCCTGTATTTGTTGCTTCAGTTCCCAGGCATGTTTCTCTGAGTAATTTTGCTGAGACTTTTTCTAACCAATCTTGTTTGAAAAGGTGAATAAATATGAAGTAATCATAGATAAAGAGAATCTATGGATTTATCACACATTTGTTTTTGTTTTACGTATTTGGCAAAGCGCACGCTGATGGTGTTTTGAGGAAAAAACTACATTTAGCTGTCAAAAGTATTGCTTCGAAAAAGGTTTTATCAGTTAAATTAAGATACAAAAAAAAAAACAATCCTCCAATTTGACAAACTGGTATCCAAAACTTAAATAAGTACTGTATCTGAGTATTAAGAAAGGGTTCCAGTGTTCCTTTATCTCGAATCCTTGCCCTGAGCCAGGTGGCAGAGTACAGCGGTCACTCCAGTTCCAGCTCGTCTTCACTTACAACTAACCTAAAAACAACAACAGAGATTATCCAGTGGTTCGTTTGGGTTAGAAACATTCACACAATAATGGCTCGTAACGCTTCAGAATGACTGAATCGAGCTTTCTCACCTTCATCGTCAGAATCAAAGCCAAAGAGTGCAGAGCAGGTGTTCAGGGCTCGGTGTTTCTGTAACTCTTCTAAGCTGCTGAAGGAGGAAAGACATTTGTCACAGCGAGACCTGATCTTCTGCTCAGGGGCCTCATTATTCTTGTGCTGCTCCTTGTCTGGCACTGGCTCCTCCTTTTTCTTATTGCTCCAGTACACATTTTTCCTCGGAGCGGCCTCGTCCGTCGACCTCCTCTTGCGCATTGAGAGCAGAGACTCATCCATGTAGGTGGAGGGTGGCGGCCGGATGAAGGGGGCTTTGACGAATGTCGCGTAGGAGGGATCCTCGGGTTTGAAGGTTTTGTGCTCAGTGATGTGTGGCTCTCCCAGTTTCTGCTGGACTCCCTCGGACAGAGTGGACAAATCCTCAAGGTCTCGGACGTTCAAGGGGTCCCGCTCGATCGGCAGCCTTTTTCGACAGCTCTTTCGTGAAGTTGCTGCAGCAGCACCGGAGTGGGAAGTGGAGCTTTTTCTCTCCAACACTTGGTTACTTGTCTCATCTCCATATCCATTGATGGCGACTTTGCTCTCATCCATAGGCTCATGGCTAACTGCTTTCTCTGAGCAATTATCAGATTTAGACAAGTCTTGGCTACTATCGTCACAAGGCTGATCTTCAGTGTTCTCGTCTTCATGGAAATCCTCAAGATTAGAGGCGTCTGCATGATCCAGGACAGGACTGTCTCTCTGCCCCTTTTTACTCTGCAGCCACGTCTCCTCGACCTTCACTCTCTGCTTCCACGGAGCTTCAGCATTTTGCTTCTTCTGTCTGACGGGTCCCACCTCCAGCTCGTCTCTTTGAGGCGCGGGGATGTAGTGTCTCCATTCATGGTCATAGAGACCTTGAAGGGTAGAGAATAGCTTCTCGCAGTCTGTGAATGGACACTGAGGTCTGAAGGGCTGGTGGGTGCTGATGTGGTTCTTTAATTCCTGGTGTGTTAAGAAGCGCTGGCTACACTCCAGGTGGTAGCAGAAGTGCTGGAGAGGAGTGTCATGGAGCTTCATGTGGTCCTTATATTGCTGGAGAAACTGTATCTGCCTGTTGGAGGAAAGCACAGTCAGCACAGCAAGCTCTCCTCAAAAGAGTATGATGGCAGCAAAGCATCTTTAGCAAGACGCAACGCATTTTAAACAAGTTGGGACAGGAGCAACGAAAGACTGGGAAAGTGGTGAAATGCTCCAAAACACCCTAACCCTAACCCTAACCCTAACCCTAACCACCTGAGCAGTTTGTGAGCAGTCTAAGACAAAGATCATTATGTTAAACTCTACATAAGAAAGTCTGTGAAGCCTAATAATACTGTATCTCTTACCTGAGGCAAACAGTGCACTTGTTTTTGGCCCAAATAAAGGTCTTCTCCAGCACCTTCTCCTCCTTACTGTGGCACTTGATAGCATGCTTTGTTAGCGTGGTGCTGATCCTCAAGAACACTCTATCACAGGACTCTGAGGGGCACAAGTGATATGTGATGTCCACACCGTAGCCGTTCTCTCCCGCTGGCGTCTCCTTGCCTTCTCCTTCTCCCTCCATCTCCATCACATGAGGATCTCTTACAATCACCAAGCCGTCTTGAATGACTACCTGCTCATCCTTGAAGTCGACCTGCTTGAATATATTTGCGTTGGGGTTCTTGCACTTTTTGTGCAGCACAGATGTCTTTTTGATGAGGGTGCGGAGGTTCCTGATGATTCGATCTTCCCTCTTGAGGCTTGATACTTTAGTTTTGCCTCCAGGTTTGTGTTCAGGAGTATCCTCATCAGAAATGGAAGTCTGATTTTCATCCCGAGGCTGGCTCTGATTCTCCACATTATCTACTGTTCCATTAGCAGCTGGCGTATCCACAGTGCATGGCTCCTTCTCAGGGGGCTTCTGCTTGCACATTTCATTAATGTGATCCACAATATGCTTTTTGGCAAATGGAAGCTGTTTAAAGCGTTTTCCACAGAGTATACATCTTAGTTTCCTACTCTTCAGGTGTGAGAGAGCATGCCTCATAACATTCAAGCCTTTGTAGTCTTTGTGGCAGAAGTTGCAGTGGTACATCACATGAGCATACTGTTGAGTACGGAGAACCCTGTCTTTCCACGTTCTCTTGGTTATTACCTGCAGGAAAGAACAAGCCACTGAAATCAGTGCTATGAGTTCGACAGAAAAAAATAGCAGAATATCACATAAAAATTTAAATAGAAGGCATTTGAACCCCCTCATGTCTTTCTGTTTCCACTGCATATCAAGTGTTTTTCTGCATAACTTTACACAAAAGTGTGTGTCAACACACTGCAGTACTTTATTCAAAGCAAAATCATGCTAATGCATCATCTAACAAGTAAGAGAAGATAAAGACACATGCATTTAGAATACATGCACCCAGTAATTATGAACCTACATTATGAAATCCCTGGGAGGGTAATTACAGACAGACAACTGACCTCTGTGTTTGACGCTTCTGTTTCCTCTGTGGGTCTGGGCTCCTCTTCTGCATCCCCATTAAGTCCATCTGCTGCTGAGGATTCAGGGGGCTGCAGCTTCTCGCTGTCAGGCTTTTTGGATTTAAGAGAGTAGCTATGTAACAGTTCTATTGGACAATCAAGTAGCTCTAAGAGTGGACCATCAAGCTCGGGATCAGCGTCGGCAGCAGGAACGGGAGCTTGATGCTCGCTCGGAGGACCTTCACTAAGCTTTGAAGCAAAGTGTGTTTGAGATTCCTCTTGGGTTTGCTCACCGACATCGCTACTACAGAGCAAGTCAGTGTGCTTCTCAAGTCCATTTTCTTTCTCTAAAACATTCGTCTGCTCAAGTTGGTTCTCTTTCTCTTCACTCCCCTCCGTGTCAGTTTTCTCCTCGTAACCAGACTCCTCCTCTGGAGGGGATATTTCATTGTCAGGGAAGGAGAGTTCTAGTTTCTGTAAAGGCTTCCGTCCCCGTTTTTTCCCTTTAACTTTGACCTTCTTCTCTTTAACTGTCTGCACCTGATCCAGCTTTGGAAGACCCTGCAACCATCTTTTCTTCCGACCTTTCCTTTTAAAAATCTGGCTCTTCACACACCTCGACAAGTATTCTCTCTTGCGGTTTAGAGGGAGTTTTCCAGGAGCAGAATTTTCCACATTAGTGTGATTGCGTCTTAGTGAATACACAGGCTTACTGCCTGAAGAGGAAGATTTGAGATTGTATTTGATCTCTGGATCATCACCGATGTCCGCCACATCCTCAACTTTCAGCTGTTTTCTCCTTCTCCCCCATTTTCTCCTCTTCAGAGGAGCATTATTTGATGGGGCAACACACTTTTCTGGCTCTCCTTCATTAGTCTGCTCTTCTGGAAGGCGTTGCTTCACAAATGCAGCTTCCGTGCACTGGCAGGAATTGAAACCTTGAGTGCATGAGTCATTCACACAATTATTTATGAATAGCTCTTCAGTGAATTCCTTCTCCTCTTCCTCCCTCATCTCACTGAGAACAGCAGCTTTCATGACCTTGTCACTCATCAACTCCAAGCAATGGGTCCTGAGGGTCAGCAGGTTCCAAAACTCAGGGTCAAAACACAGGCGCTCCTTGAGCATCTGGAAAACAAAGAAGTGTTAAAACATAATCATAATGCTAGAATATCCAATATATCACTGTATTATACGCCCCCTTTCATCCCCCTCCAACCTGTAGAATATGGAAGCGAACACTGGTCCGAACAGGGCTGTTGTGGGGATGCGGCTCCTGGTCAGGATGCATGTAGAGCAAGCAGACAGTTCGGTAAGCTTCCAGGCTGCGTTCCTGACAGAAGACCAGCAGGGCACAGGCTCGACAGATCTCCAGGTCATGAGGCAGCAGGAACGCGATGGTCTTGCAGACCAAGCACCGGGTCACGCTGTCAGCCTGCATGTCACACAGCTGCAAGGCCCTTGCACAAAGCTCCACGCAGACATGGACTCCTTCAACCCCCAGCTGTCCAAAAACAAACACACTAGTGATTAAAAGAGGCTAAAACAGTAGGACAAAGTCTAAACTGTATGCATTTTATTTGCTTAACATAATGGAATTTTATATCAGAAAACAAAATTTTCGTATCAACTTTGTCCTCTACACATGATCACGGGCAGATTCGCACCATCGTAAGGCAACAGTGTAAAGGATATTTTAATCTGACAAATATCGTCCTCAGGTATGAGACGTAAGTAAGATCCTTGTCAGATCGAAGTGTTGTCAGTTTGTTCACACATTTCAGATGCAAGCTTCAGACAACATGCAGAACATTGAGTTAATTATAGGTCGTCCTGAGTTGATGCTGTGTCAGTGTCAGTCGCACCTCTGTGGTGACCAGTTTGATGAAGGGGAAGATGGCTCGGATGTTAGTAGCAGAGGAAGCCAACTGCAAGCACTCAGCCAAAAAGCCTTGTCTGGAGGGATGGGCCCTAAGATGCAGCCTGCTCCAGATGAACACCAGGTCCCTGCAGGAAGCAGCAGATGACAGGTCAAAGACGTCAAGCTCAGTGACGTTAATTAAGCAACAACTCTTCTAATTCCCGTGTCAGTGAACAGAAGAGGTACTGAACCAACAAAATAAAATAAAACTGTGCATCCTGCTAACAGCCCCCCCCCCCCATATACATACTGAGCAAACACTGGGTAATTTACAGAACCTGAAAGTAACATCAACTATTAACACTGAGGAAGAGGAGGAGGATAGCTGGGTGTAGTATCAGTGTGACGTACGTGTCTGGAGGTCATTCTTACCAGATGTAATACATGTCTCCATTGTGTAGCTGCTGGGTAAGGAAAGTTTTACACAGCGACAACAGAAGCTCGTCTTTTTCAACACTCTCCGTGTTGCAGATGATCTCGACTGCGTCACGGCCGTCTATCTCTGCCATCTGAGGAAGAAGTTATGAAGAAGCACGCATTTGCATAAAAAAACACTCTAAATACAAAGTAAATCAACATGCATTACAAGCAACGAGTGCTATCAGGAAATCATCTGTTCAAATGGCTGCTCATAATTACAAGGTCCATTCACCATCATTTAATATAGCATCATAACAGTGACTTGAGTTTTAATCATTTGTCGGTAAACACACTTTGTTTGCAAATTACTCCATTCCCAACTTTTTTCTTATTGGGGTTGTATCATTCCTTCCACCAACCCCATCTCTGGGTAAATATATTCATCTGCACAGCCCCATGATGCCTCACATCCTTAATACTTCCCACGTTGCCTTTGCCACTCTCGGTCTCCTTACCTCCTTGTGAAGGTGTTCATGCAGCGATGCCTTGTAGAGGCAGGTGAGGTAGGCCTGATGGAAGAACAAATGCTTTCCAGCCTCACGGTTCTCCAGGCAGCTTTTAGCCAGGGCCTTGGCCTCCTGGATTCGTTCACAGGCCTGCAGATAGCGAACCCGCAGCTCAAGGAATACTGGCAGCTCTGAGCTTAAGTAGTCCTCTACTGCATGGGAAGAAATTACATGTGTTAATGGACAGAATACAATATGAACGTGCGGGCTACAGTAATGTCACAGAGTATCATTGGTGTTAGTGTCTTTTGAATTAAAGTGTTTCATGTTTGTAAAATATTAGGTATATTACATATATATATTGTACGTATTTTTTAGCAGTGTTGCTGAAAACATTTCATTTGCTTACATTATTATCTGAGGAACCAAATATATTTTTTATAACTTTTAGCCATGGCATGCAAGATGAATTCAGGGGAACAATGGGTATGATCTTGGAGAAAAACTAAGATGGAAAAACAAAAACAGCAAATACAGCATCCTCCTTGTGTCTGAAACTGATTAAAAGAGCAGCAAACCTGAGCCTCCAGTGTATCCTACCACCCTGATACTCGTGGCTCCACTGCTGGAGTCATATTTGTGTTCTCTAGATCTGCATTCAGCAGAGTTATTCAGAGCACATCCATAGAAATCAGCAGCAGCTGGGCTACATTTAACAGTGTGGAGTGGCAGTGTGATCGTGATCAGTGTGTGACTGACAGGAAGGACAGACTAGAACAGCCTGTCACACTCCCTCAATGCAGTGTTCTCTGTGTGTATGCTATATGAGCTGTTACATATGGTCATGAGCATACCCTCTTTTGATGGCAAGTCTGCCTCCTTCAGGATTCCTTGCAGCAGTGGATTCTCCCATGGGCCTCCCACTTTGATGATCTGCTTCACATGCTGAAGGTAGACATTCCTGTGCCGCAGCAGCTGACAGTGGCACTGCTGCAATGAGAACACACGGCTTCTTCGTGAGATGACCAAACACAACAATGACTTTTAAGACACACTGGTTCATATTTGCCGAAGAAAACAATGTAAATTACAACACATAGAGTAGCAGTAAAAACACTGCACTAGTTGTTATTTTGATCATAAAACACTGGCACTGTCGTGTTTTCAGCTGGGTGCTGGTAACTCTTACTCAGTGCTCACAGCTAACTAATGGCAAGTGCAGCAGATGGGTCTTGTGACAGTGTGTTGTGTGAATAAGAAAACTAAGGCTCGAGACAGTGAATCAGTCGTTGTCACCTGAAAGGAATCGAGGATGTCTTTTAAAGGCTTTTCCACAAACTCTTCTTTACTAAAAAACAGCATCAGTTCAAAAAAGCTCCTGCAAGACAATGAGAGGAACATTAGTTTGCAAAAAAAAACCCCCATCTCGCAGTAAATGAGACAACATATTCATCAGTAAATTTAGCTCCAAACCCTTTGCAGTTCTTTTCTATGCATGTTCTGCGGTCTAAGAATCGACCATGACCACATTGCTCCAGTAGTTTTTCAAAAACAGCCAATGTATTATTATCTATTAAGTCCCATTTTTTCCCTCAACAATAAGCAAACAATGTTATCATGTTCACGACACTATGTGGTTTGGCATGTTCAAGGTATGGGCTAAGAACACCACAGGAAAACTCATACCTTAAGGTTTATTTGCCTGTTGAAACATACACAACATCATCTCCCAATGTAAACACTATTCAACACTGATTCACTGTTTTCATTTTCTTCTTCTTGATACAAAGAAAAATATGTGCTACTTACAAGGCCAGACTGCTGAGAACATAGTGGACGTGCTGGCAGTCATCAGGGAAGGCAGCAGTGGCTTTGGTGAAACTGCAGAGTGCAGTCCACAGCACCTTCAGCTGTGGCAGAGGAACTTGGCATTGGCCTGTGTACTCCTCAACCAACTGTGCAGGGAGAAGACAGAACAGCAGAAGACCACAAAGACATTGAGTCAGTTTGGTAATGTCACGACAGTAACAGCTCATCTTAGAGTGTACCTTGTAAACAAACACTTCAAATATTCTTTTACTTAAAATAAAGGGGCTGTAATTGATCAACCAAATTTTTATTTTCAATTTAAATTTAAATTTTAGCTTTTAAATGTTCAGCACAATCAGGCACATTGTTTCAGTGTTAACAGCATGTACCTGAATTGCAGAGCACCTGCTGATGCTTTACGGTTTGTCTTGCTGTGACTCTATTCTCCATGGTAACAGGGACCTCTCTGAAACTATGACTGTGTTTATGGGGAAGTAATTAAAATGGAGTAAGGGGATTGTCGTTCACTTCATCACTATATTCTATGAACAAAGCTGAAATCAGACTAATGCAAGACTTCAGCAGAGGCACATACAACGATTTCAGTCTCGTGGTTTAGAGTAAATTCACCTTGTAGTGTTAAAGCCAACGTTACTGCTGATGTTTATTATTGATGACTATAGTTAAACCTTTTTTGTATTATCTAACTGGGCATTTCATCTTATTTTCTAGCATCTGAGAACAGGCTATGCAGTGTTTTCAAAGTATTAATAATAGTTTGGCCAAACATAGTTCGTTAGAGGACCTCATTCCGTTAGCTTAGCCTAACTATTTAACGTTAGCTATAAAGCTAAGCACTGTCAAACATGAAGGAGATACCCCGAAAACACAATTAGTGCATGAAGTCACCTGCACATGAGCACGTTAATGTCCATCTACATTTTGTTAATCATCCCAGTTGTGCTTTGGCTATGCCAGTGTTAGCTACACAACTGCATAAATAGAGCTAATCTGTAGGCTAACGTTAGCTCACGAAGCTAGTAGCGTTAGCAATAAACAGACGCCGACAAGGCAGACTGCGTGAAAAATGGAATCCAACATACCTCACAAAACTCAGAGCAATAGCTTTTGCTGCTCAGAGACGACTCGTCGCTACAGTGTCTCTTACACAATATGTCCAGAGCTAATTCAAGCCCGTCTGTCTCCACATCACTTTCGCTGTCCGCCATACTGTCTGCTGTATCCAGCGCATAGTCAAAGTTGCCAGGTTTGTAAGGCGGCATCCTCCTATCCCCCACCACAAAACGCTACGAACCTGGCAACCCCGTATTACGAAAGTGCTAATAAAGTTTTTCAAAATTGTTAACAATGCGCGGCAAACAGTCATCTCCAGTCATCGTAAATGCCCCTCTACCTATCTATCTATATTCCTAAATAAGACACTGACATTCATATACACAAATAAAAGCTCTTTTCACAGCAGAGTTATTATAATAGGAAAAGCCAGTGAGTACATAAAGGGATTCTGAGATTAAAGAGGCTACATGGAATTCAGCCATTGTTAATTTTATCATGTACATGTATATGTACTATTTTCAATCTAACAGGTAAATGTCTTTCAAATTGCTGTCAATTAAAATACTACTGGTAACATCAATAGCAGAACAGAGCGTAAGTGTCCCTGCACCTTGTGGTCAGTTACTGTTGGTGAGGAGGGATTTCTTTGCTCTTTCCTCGTTTGTGTCTGATGCCTACAATGATATGCCCCGGGGAGTGCACATACACATGATGATGCTGCAGTTGTTTGTGTGCTATTGTATGGAGACAGATTTCATAACTGATGTCAGCTCAGTGGATTTGTGAAAGCACTTCACAAGCCTGTGTGGACGTGGACACAGACTCCATGCTATTGCAGCCTATAAATTTATGTTTCAAACTCTGTGGAAACTTTTGAAACAAAGTGCACACTTTAGTTTTGGTTATAATGGGTGGTGCAGGGGCAAAACACTTGCAAACCACTGCTGAGACCCAGACTCTGTTTCATCTGTTCCTGGCAGTACTCTGTGGAGGTCTTTGGTTCCACTGAACATGACTGGGAGGAATCAGTAAACCACCAGTTTTTGACACTCACTAGTTGTACAGTTTCTTATATGGGATGAAGTAGAGATACATACAGAGTTACATTCCCCTTACATAGCCCTCCTTAGTGAAGCTCCTGATTGACAGGGACGTACATCATGCGTATCAGTGGAAGCACTTTTCTATCTGCACACGCTCCACAACAAGACCTGGAACTGGGAATTCCAAACTGGTGAGAAAAGGTTGGAATAAAAGTGACTTTTATAGATAGATAGATAGATAGATAGATAGATAGATAGATAGATAGATAGATAGATAGATAGATAGATAACAGCATTTGNATAGATAGATAGATAGATAGATAGATAGATAGATAGATAGATAGATAACAGCATTTGAACACAATGTTCATGACAATAACTTTAATTAGAGACAGAAAAAAGAACTTGAATGTCTGAGTTGATTCTACTGTGATGGAAGGGCTGTGAAAGATGTGGGCACATTGGAAAAGGTTCATTATCACATATAGGCTAAAGTGAATTTAAAGTGATGTCCTCTTTTGGAATAATTATTATGTATTTTTTCTGGAGAAAACATACATTTTCCATAAAACACATCCCACGAGAGAGACGACTTGCACATCAATGCAGATTTGGTGTTTTATGACTTTTATTTGTTTGATTGCTGAATGAACAATACCATATGTCCAGGTTTATGAATCTCTTTGATGTAGCTGTGAAAGAGTGATGCAGTTTTTTGTCACAGCCGACTGGAATGTCTGCAATCTTTTTGAAAGCCACAAGGGGGCGCAACCACATCAGACTATCTTGTCCTTTCACTTTGAGCAGTCAGCAGACTGAAACAAGGGCTTTCAGTATATCATATGTCACAGTCTACCACAGATGGTGCACATTTGTATTGTATTGCAGACTCTGTTCAGTTAGCTGTGGAAAAACTGCAACATTCCTTTAGTGTCCTCCGAGTTGCAGTTAATGATCTTACACATGATTTGGATGCACAGAAAACTGAGTTTACGTCATTCTTGGTGGCAAAAACATTCATACTTCCACTGTACAAGGATCTAACAATGAAAGAGTTACATAATATAAATACCTCAGTATTTGGATAGACGACAAACTCACATTCAAATATCATATAATCTTGTAAACAAATAACAACAAAAAAGTCTGTTTTTTCTCTAGAAATAGAATGAAACTTTCCTTTGCTTTGTAGGAAAAAAATGCATGAAGCTGTTTTTCTCTCTGATATGGATTATGGTGATGTGATTTATAGGCATGCCTCTGCCTCTACTCTTAAGCCCTTGGATGCTGTTTATCATTCTGCTCTTAGGTTTATTACTGATGATGTTTATAGCACTCATCATTGCACCTTAAATGAACAAGTTTGGTGGATGTCTCCGTCTGAGAGACATGAATGGCATATGTATTTGTTTACCTTTAAGGCCCTTACTGGGAAGTGTCCATGTTATATCACAGCTATGCTTGATTGATCCTCAGGACCATATCAAACTCAGACTGGCTTTCACCCGAGTTTGTACTGAACTTTGATGATTTGCTCTTAGTTTTTATGCCCTGACGACCTGGAACTCTTTACAAAGCACCCTAAAATGAATACTGGCATGAATGAAAAAGATGAACAAAAGCATGAAATCAGCTTCTGTGTCTACCTCTTTTAATTGATTTTTTGGGGAGTCTTGTATCTTTTTTGAACTGTATTTATATATTTGTGTTCTTTTATTTAGTATCCTTTAATATGTTGTATCTTTTGAGCCATTATAAACTGTTACTCGACATCATCATAAAAGAGGACCTGTCCTCATTGATTTTTCAAGTGTGAATACAGACAGTAATAATATATAAACATTCATTTACACATACACATGATCAGTGAGTTATCATTTCTGTTATTCCTGCTACCATTCCCTCCATACATGAAGGTGACACACTGCACTCATAACCCTCACTCACCAAATCTTCACTCAGAGAAGAACAGGGGAAGGTCATTCATGTGTGGACTGTTTATTATTGATTACTGAGACTGTGAGAGACAGAAAGAAACAGTACACAAACACTGGTCATACTGTCAGAGATGTATGTAAGTACATGACACACCTTGTATTATCTCTCGAGCATACAGTACACCCTCATGCTTGACTCATCCACAATATTTCCACCAGCATGTGCCCTCTTGGAGGCAGTAAAGAAATAGTAGTTCTATTCCTAGTGCTTGAGTGGGATTAATGTAATGAGGATTTCTCCACCAGTGGTTCTTGCCTTCATTACAACCTAACGCTGGCTATGGCGTGGGAGTGAGATGGAATGGGGATGTTTAATGGCTCCAGGATAGATAAATAAATAAATAAATAAATACAATAAATAATAATTGAAAGGAACATAAAAGGTTGTGCAAAAACAACAATTAAAGTGGCAGTGTCTTATTGAACCTGTAACCCTAATAACATCTCCAAAAGTTGACCTTTTGTAGGTTGAAACAAGCTCAGTTCTTATATTGGTCCCTCGTTACATTTTTTTTTTTTTTTTTTTTACATAATTTAGAATGTGTTGTTAATGGTGTGATTTGGTTATTTTGTTTTGTTATGTTAAGTGAATTTTCTGAAAGGCAGGCAATAACTCCTCGCCTCTGGATTGTCAAATTAATTAAGCTAGTATCACTACCTGACAAGAAGCTCATACTACTTTATATTTGTTGGAATGTTTTGCATGGCTGATTACAAACCACATTCAACAACTATTTCTGTTAACGATCACTGCAACAGTCAATCAGATGTCATGTCATGTCATGTCATGGCCACATGAAGTCGCAACTTGGTACACTGTGGTATTTTACACATGTTCTGTACTTCAGCCGGCAGCTTGGACTAGATAGAAAGGAGGTCATTAGATGGAACAGATATAATGGTCAGCTATTTCAAGACCTTTAAATGGGACTGATCACTAATGCACAGAACCCAGACCTCAAAAAGGTCAGTCACTGCCCATTTTCTAAAAACCAACATGCCACTGTCCCTTCAAACACACCAATTAACATCAAGGAAATCTCAGGCTGTTCTATTAATAGCAGGACTTGGATTTCAATGTGGGACTCTGTTGAAAAGCTCATGGCTGATCTGGTGCCATTCAGGCTGTTGGAGTGCCTAGTGGAGTGTCTGGAAATGGGTGTCAGTCCCTTTCCTCTTTGAGATGAATCTCTCAGGCACATTGAGTCAGTGTTTAGCCAGTATCCTCTGGACTTTAGCTTGTCCGCTCTTGGTTACATGTGTATGTGTAGTAGTATATGGGTAAGATCATGCATAATTGTAACCATCAGAGGTAATGACTACACCTAACAAGTCTTTGGAAAGCTTTTTTGAAGTCTTCATTAAAGATGGTGTAGATGAGGGGGTTGATCAACGAGTTGAGGTAACCCAACCATGTCAGAAAGTCAGCCATCTCCACCGATGTACTGCAAGAACCGCAGGTGTTGACGATCACCTCCTTGACAAAAAACGGCAACCAGCAGATGACAAAGGCCCCTATGATCAACCCCAGCGTGGATGCTGCTTTGCGTTCCCGTGAGCCTGAGATCCGCGGTCCTTGGTAAAACTGGCTCCGACGTGACTCACTACGTGACTCATGCCGGCGCGACTTGCACTGGAAAGCCTTTACGGATACACGCACCCGTTCACGTGGAGGTTCCTCAGTTGAGGGTTCAGAGAAAGACTTTTCCGGTGGGCTTATGGGCTCTGGACTTCTAGGGCCCCCATCAACGTCGCCATCTCCAGCAGGGTAGGATGACGGGATCATGCTCCCATTGGTCATACACGAGTGACGGCTAGCCCGGCTGGCCTCCCTGCGCATATAGAGGGTCTGAGCTGCGCGGTAGATTTTGTAGTAAAGGATGAGGATGAGCAGCAGGGGGATGTAAAACGCTCCGAGGGTGGAGTACAAGGTAAAGGCCAAGTGATTGTGGATGATGATACAATGGTCTTCCAACTCTGCTTCCTCGCTGTAGTGCCGCCACAGTAGAGGAGGAAGTGAGATGAGAATGGACAACAGCCACACCACTGCCACCATGGCCCCAGCCCTGGCCCCCGTGCGTTTGCGAGAGTACTCCACAGCATCAGTAATGGCCCTGTAACGGTCGATGGCGATTGCAGCAAGGTGCAGGATGGAGCATGTGCAACAGGTGATGTCCACGCTTAACCAGATTGTACACACCACCTGGCCCATGATCCAGGTCTCTTTTTGGATGTACATGATACTGAAGGGCATGACCAGCACAGCCACCAGCAGGTCGGTCACTGCTAACGAGCAGATGAGGTAGTTGGCTGGGTGGTGCAACTTGCGGGTGACTGCAATAGCTGTGATCACCAGGCAGTTGAAGAACGTAGTCAGGATAGCCACTACAGAGAGGGTCACCGTAAGCAGGACCTTGCTGGAGGGCAGTTTGGTGGTGTCCAGTGAGTCATTACCACTGCTGCATGAGGCAAACACCCCTTCGGTGCAATTGGGGAAATCCATTCTGAAAGAGAGTTGAACATTAAACATAAACGGAGCTTAGCAACATTTTGTTTTCCAGAATTCCTTTTTAGAAGAAGACAAATAATTTACAGTCAATATTCTTTTGTGATTGTTGTGCAAATTATTTATTGTTACTCACTGTGGTTATAATCTGGGATGGAATCAAGTCAGTCAGTTTGCATTTTAGGCTTCAAAATTCCCTTGTTACAAGAATTGTACTCTATACTTCGCCCTCTTTTTGTCCTTTCAAGCCTTCATAGCCAATGATTTTGCTCTATGCATGGCATACATAAAACATGTCAGAGTGGATGAAATAAAAGTTTTCAGTTTTCCAGACTGTGTTCAAGGTCTTGCCCACAGAAGTTTCCCAAAACTCTAAATGTAAAAATCTAGGAATCCAACCTGTCTAAGCTCTATTGCGTTGCATCCAGTTGGGTCAGTGTGCAGCAGACAGTCTGCTCTGATCTGTCCGGCCTGCTCGCTCTGCCATCACATCACCTCTGTCACATCAACACCTGAGAGAGAGAGAGAGAGAGAGAGAGAGAGAGAGGCCAAAAGAGAGAAATTATGAGATAGAGAAAGAGAGAGGAATAGGGTGGGATGGAAACTAAAAAGTGAAAAAGATGCACTTAAAAGCAACAAAGTACAACCAAGGACGAGTACACCTCCACAACAGTAAAAATCCCTGCAAATGCAGTGAATGATTTTTCAGAAGCTAATGCTTGGGTGACTGTTTGAGGAGCTGATCAATTGAGTATTCTCCAATGCGACTTCTGTTCTTCTGACCAGGGCCAGGACCACGGCACATTGGTTTGCTTATTAATATGATTATCCTGACTTCTTTTTATTACAACCTTTTCAAACTCAATAAGATACTCAAAATTTGGAGGATCGTCGTTTTGGAATTGTTGTCATGAACATACTTCCATTAACATCATCAGACAGAAATATTCTGTGTTGGTTGCTTCAATCCAAAAAAAAAAAAAAAATCCTTCTTTCACATTGGTCAACTCTAAATTTACCACCAGCCACTACGATCAAATCGACACGCTCAGGTGTGACCGTCACTGCAGCTCTCCTTCACTCTCCGCATTGCTCAGTATCCTGAAGACATGAGTGGGAACTGTTGCTATAGAAACACAAGAAGTACAGTACTTTAACTTAATGCGGTGATGGAGCAGAAGCAGCCAAACTCTGACTGTCGGGTCTCTGCTGAGACTGTTCGATTCCCCGGCGGTGGGCTCGCGGGTGGGTGGGTGGGTGAGCAGGGCGGAGAGGCTACATGACAACTGAATGAGATAAGAGATTTCAGTTCACTTAACCCTAACACATGGCAAAGTGCCTGCTAATATAATTTACCATGAAAACTTCCAAAGCCCCTCTTGACAGGGTTCTACAGAGACACAAAAAGAGTTTTTACTGGTGGGTCAAAGCTTCCCCCGACTGGCATGATACCCTTTTCTAAAAAGCTCTTTGAAAGTGGTGAGTTGTGGGGTATTTTTCATCACTGTTCCCACATTATGCAGTATAAATGTAGGTGAAATTCAGAAAGGGCAGTGCAGAGGCATATGATGAGCGTTGTTTCACTACTTCATTCAAGGTGTGGGCACTGGCCACATCTTAGCCAGACTGAGTCACCTAGGCGCTTGGTGTGATGGTTTAACTGTTTAAAAAAAAACAACACATTTCTGTATTTATAAAGCATGCTGAAACGAAGAACCCTTTGGATTACTGGAGAACCACAGCAGTGTGTTTACAAGTTTTATTTCTTTAACTGCAAATTATGTTTACTTCGTGTTTTTCCTGGACACTCAGTTTGTTGGAGATAAAACCCTTGTTTGCTTTCCCAGCTCACTGTTAACAGTGCCAGACCTAGTGTTCAAAACAGCAGCTCTGGCCTGTTAGCAAAGGTTTTAAAATTGATTTTCGGGCTCGGCACAAGAAAATTACTTCCTAAAGTGAAGTTTCACCAAACACTTTAATAAAGCTCTTTGCTGAGAAGAGTCGGGTACAGTTTGTTAAGCTGCATTGGCTGCAAAAATAAATGTAAAAATACAAATGGTTTCACAGCTATTCCAGAACGAATTGCTTTGCTACCGTGAAGTGGACCAATGGAGAGTATTTGTTTCTGTATACCTGTGATTTGAGACTTTAAGGAAAATAAAATTGCCTTCTCTGTGTTACAACACATTTATACACTCCTTCCCATTTACCCTTGAATGAATTTGGAAGAAAACATGACAGTACTTAATATGCAGATTACTTTTTGCAGATAGATGATAATTACCGCTGCAATTCAGTTGTGCTCTATGCCGTCGCACTGATGTATTTTCAGCTGTGCATCTGAAAATAATTATTTTTCAGTACGTGTGCACAAATGTATATTTAGATTGGGCGCATCGGGGTGTGTTTTTTCCGCATGCATGTACGCAGTGATTGACGGTATGCGTTAACAGTGCCAGCCTGTCATTATGTGCAACAAAGAAATCATCTGCTTTTGTCGAGAACTGTTCTAAAACACAGGCTTTCTGTTCAAGGCCATCTGAGGATAAGCTTCTGTGAGCCAGAGTGAATCTGCTTTATTCAGAATAAAACCCACTGCCCTTGCATGAATTCTGCAAGCAGGGAAAACAGCTTCATTCACTGACTGATAGCCACATTGTTTAAAAATTATACAGTAACTTTCAAGTTTGTTTTCTATGGTGTTGCTACATTATTTTCTTCATTAATTACCTACTCATTATGAATACAGCGATAAGAGATAATGACCAGCACACTCTGATACTGTTCAGTAATTTTTAATAGGCTGCATGAATTGCAAAATTGGTAGAATTATTCAGCAACGAAATACTGCATGATGATGGTGCGTCGATTTACAACTAACAGACCCGGTGGTGCAGATAACACGGAGGGCTGACAAAACAGAAACATGTTAAAAACATTTCCCCAACATTCAGCGATGTAGATGCAGAGATTAGCTGAATCCACCCTCAAGCAGTGTCTCTCACTCACAGCTCAAACACATATGCAAATGTGAAAGCACCCTTAGACCGGTTCATCTACAGTATACTGTATACACACACATGCGAACGCCAACTTCACTCACACTTCACTCTCTCTCCTCTTACAAGAACAGGGAAGCTGCATCTGTCACGTGGAGTACAATCTCTGAGACACAAACAGTTTGGCCCAGGCGAGGAGACCAGGCTGCCAAGTGTTGTTGTGAAGGAGGAGAGTTGTGAAAAAGCTGATAGTGTGACTGACAGCTCTGGAAAGATGCAAAATAGATGACTAACTGCAGCACCATAAGAGGTCACAGTGACTCTCATTCATTTGCCGATCTATCTGTCTGTTTATCTATTTTCATCAGCTGTATCTATCTAATTTGGTGGTGGAGGTAAACGACAGAGATGGCCAGCAGAAATACCGCGGGGCTCCCTGGAAGGTGGTGAAACACTGTTTGTTTTCTCTTGAAATTAACGAGGAAAGGAAATGTCATACATAAATGAAAGTGAAGATTAATTCTACCATTCTGGGACAGAAAAGCAGCCTGGATTACATTACGGTCATGACAAAGTAACATTATGAACTACTTTTTTGTGGAATGGTAATCGCAGGGGATGACATGAATAAGTAAAGGGCTCATATAGGGCTGACTACTTGCACTAAACATCACCCTAATATTCCAATGTTCTTTTTTTTCTTTCAACTCTTATTAATTTTTAATCCCATTTTGACAGATGAGAGCACTCACAAGAAAATGTAGCTCCATATCAAGGATTAATTTTTTTTTTTAAAGTGACTAGTGACTAAAATTCAATATATCTTCTACTTGCTAATGTGTGCTTACTTTTTAGTGACTCACACTCACTGACCTGCATTTTACAAATGGGCAATATCATTCCCATTAACCTGAGTGGGCTAAATCACTGTCAGGTCCACTTTGCAGCCGTCACTGTTCTCGCTCATTGACCTGTGTCCTCGTTTCAAGCTTGACTGGATCACTTCATGCATTTCACAGCTGGGGTTTCACCGCACCAGCGGATGCGCACCACGTCACCGTCAGCTCTCGCTACCTGCTGCATGCAGATAGAAGTATTAGCTGGTGAGATGCCCCCCGGGGGCTGAATTTGAGGCAACTGGTTCAAACGCTCACCAGATTCAAATGGGGCAAAGGTGGTGCATCTTTTGTTTGTTTGCTTTTTTCCATACAGTTCGCTTAACTACAGGTGTTGAGTCCAGCATATACAGGTGTGAAGTAGGTGATAATGGGTGACACAAAGTGGATGGCTCGCTCGTTGAAATAATCGCTGAATTTGTCCACAAAAAAGGATTAGGCTTGTTATTGTGATGCTCTCAGTGTTGTGTTTGAGTTGTGTTAACCAGCTTTAATTGCTATAAAAGATGCACAACTTCTATTTTTTTCATATTTAACTCTTTTGTCTACAGTGTTGCTTTCAGTGATATCCAATGATGTGCTTTTAAGACACATCATCAAACACACATTTTGTGGTGCACTGTGTACAAGTGTTAACCTACTGTGCCGAACGGGAGGTCTGTATGTCTATTTCTTGTTGCTCTTGTGCAGTTGGTTTATGAGCGCCCCGACACTCAACCTCAGACGTGAATGAATTTTAAAGATGGAAGCTCCCTGGAATTTAATGCAGTACAGACTCAAACTTCACTCTTGTGTCCTTTTGTGCCAAGGCTGATATATGCATTCATACATTAGCTTGATCTGACTAATTTGAATGAAGCCATCCGAGGCAGCCATTACAAATATCCACACTATGAATGACTCGCTTCAGGAAAGTCGGTGATATGTTGCGATACAGTTTATGTGCAACAACTAATCTTGTGTAAAGGCTCTACTGCTGACAGATGCATGAGTATGGAAGGAAAGAAGGTAAAAAGTTAATTTCCAGAGGAGGATGGATGCTTGTGGAAATGCGTATTATTTTGAGCTTATGTCTCCTGAAGACATGAATTTTACCATTATATGTAAGGTGAGTCCAGGCCAGAATCACCTGTCCACAGCAAGCAAGCTTGACAAAGCACCCTGTCAGAGCACTTGCATGCAGACACAAAACACAATGGCAGAATTGAACCTAAAATTGAGAATGCCCCAATCACTGCCAAACAGGCTGAGATTAGTTTTAGCCGAGTTGTGCAGCAGTAACACAGGGAGAGCTGAAAAGGCTTGTATCAGGCTCTAAAGAGGAGGTAATGTTTCATTGTCGAGAGTACAATCATCATCTGAACAACACAAATGCGAACTCAGGCTTGGCACGACTTCTGCAAAGCAATGCGAAGTGAAGGTATCGATTTCCTCATTCAGTAATGAGTACAGTGTTCTCATTACAACTTCATAGTAATAATTTTAAAGTAACAGCAGCTCATACTGTGTTTTCACTGGCGAGCATTAATACTGAAGCATGTGGTTCAGCAAATAGATCAGGTGAAAAAGCTCCCTGATTAGACATTCTCCATAATTACAGGAAAAAGCATCTGCTCAGGCCTTTATCTACAGTGAACAGTGAATTAGAGAGATTCTCCAACCAGTGCATGTATTTGGATCCACATCAACAATACAGGTTTAATGTGACTACAGCAATAAATGCCAAAATAAGTCTGAACTGAGTTTAAAATTAATGGGCATATTGTTAGTAGTGTCTGTCACCAACGGTTTCTTTCACACTTTCGGAAGGCATTCCCTTTCAACTGATTGAGGCCCTTTGAAGGCAGAATGACTGGTGGTATGTTTGATCCGCGGTCGTGACTTTGAAAGCGCTGCACTAAAGCATGCTGTCATTAAACATGCTGATTCAATGTTTACTTTGATTAAAGCCCCCACAGGATTTTAACTTTTTCTTCTCTGTGGCAGAAGGTGATACACATAAAGATCTTCCAACCAAAACAATCACAGGGCAGACATTAATACTGTATGTACTGTATACTGTGTTCTCTACTTTCTATGTTGCAAACCATCAACCATTGCTAAAAATAGGTGATTGACTCCTTTCCCAATGCCAGTGGATGAGTTTGCCTTTTTTTCTTGTGTGTCAGGTTTGATGTTACATGCTCACTGGTGAACAGAGAACATTAGAAAGCAGCAGGGATGACAGAGACAATGTTACGGCTGCTACTTTTTTATGTCTTTTACTTCTCTCTCTCTTTCAACGCTCCAACATTGTTCAGTCACGAACGACGTTGGAGCGTTTCAAGTTTCCTGGCTTCCAGAACTTCAACATATTGCCAGAAAAGGGGGGAAGTTTGGCGTGTCTACCCGGGTGTCATGTTTCCATCATTGCTGATCGGCGCTGCAGCCGATAAATACCTGCAACTTCTGCAGAATCATCCAATGAAAGCTGATTGTGCCGTTTCCCATTGTGAACAAAAGCCAGATGTTATAGTGGGTATTTTGTCCAGTTTGAAAGAGACTGCACGTCATCAAACATCCTGACGACACAACAGCCCAGTCCCACCAATCATCTCTGTGTCCTCATCCAAATCACCAGGTTGCAGCTGAATAGTCTTTTTTTGCTTAGGAAAGTTCCTAACTGAGTGATAAGAGCTGGTCAGACTCTCAAATACTAAGAAAAGGCGCATCAATGCTTCCTTTAGCATAGGGTACAATGGACCATGATTAACCAAGGGAGATAATGCCCTCATACAAATCCTTGGAGCAGCAAAGTTTAAAGTGAGGCCCATTCAACATCCACTGTGGCATAATTGCACAGCCGAGAGTAAGTGCAGTTAGATTCTCTCAGTGTGTCTCAGCTGTCTTTTCCTAAGTCCTTACGAATTCTCCTTCACATCTTTCCTTGACCTCAAGATGTTTTCTTCAAGGTAAAGGAAAAGTTTG
Source organism: Chaetodon trifasciatus (assembly GCA_037975065.1). Lineage (NCBI taxonomy): Eukaryota > Metazoa > Chordata > Actinopteri > Chaetodontiformes > Chaetodontidae > Chaetodon > Chaetodon trifasciatus. The sequence continues at coordinate 6,225,414 of JBBMOE010000006.1, forward strand.
AGAAAAAACATGGAAGTTTTTTTTTTACTATTTGATCAAAGTCCACAGTTACCGAGGGAAACAGCTGTGCGTAGGCTTCTATTGACTTCTGCAGCCATCCAGGTTTAATTAAGATTAATGGGGACCTATCGGGCCTGGTTGAAAGCAGATTTTGTAGACTCAATCTAAGAAGGACTTAAAAAAGACATTTTGGGTGTCTATAAGTAGGGTTGTAAAAATATTTGGATTTTCTTAGGCAGCAAACTTCATTTCAGAACGCTGCTCACTTTGTTTTGTCAAGTCACTTTTAATTGAGTATTGCTTTGTTTCTCTTCTCCATATTGCCCTTTAGTTGTCTGGTTTTGTGTTGTTTTTTTACTATATTTGCACATTCAACAGAACAAGGTCTCTTTTAAAAGTCTTCTCAATGTGTTTAACTATTTTTTTTTTATTACGTGAATGCATGATAGCAGACAGTGCATGTTTGCCAGATGACCTCACCTACAGTGACAACATATCACCCGCCTCTCAGCCAAAAAGCCTGTGCAGATACATCCTCATTGTGCTTGTGCACATGACTTAGTTGATAGTTAGTTGTAGTGATTGTGCTTATGAAACTGCTAATGGCAAAATCATGGCTGTGAAAACACTTAATAAAAGCTGCTCTAAATAAATCAAAATGAACACCAGTAAAAATCTAATGTGAGTGCGCAAATATTTGCATGTCAGAATAGCTGGAATTTAAGTGCTTTATAAACATATTTACAATATATTAGCACGTTAATTTTTACTCTGCTTGCTCATACTGCTTGAAACAGTATGATTTGTTTTTTATTTAATTGAGGCCCACCTAGATTTTCATAATTCATACTCCTTTAAAATGTGTTTTAACAACAGGCAGTTCATTATGGAAATGTACACTTTGGTTATGAATTGCTGTGAGCCTGTGAAGTTGGAGCATAAATCTATTTGCAAATCCATAACTGCAAAGTGCGCAGCTTTGGCAGAACCCAGAAGAGGTGAATGCACCATACATAGTTTTGCCTTCATCGCATGATGAAACGAGGGGGTATATATGATTTACAGTACAACTGGAATCAAATCCAGACACTAAATATGGTAAATCATATGGACATGACAGGAGATAATAGATCTCTCTGGGAATGGCTGCATATGTTATATTATTACTGACAGCCTCTAAACTGAATGTAGTTGGGAGATAAAAAAAAATGTTGGTTGTCAGAAAGATGCAGCTGGAATCTGACATATGATCTCTGCCATTTACTTCAAAGAAATGTTTGCAAACTGCCAGGAAAGAGCAGAAGTTGTCGTCTCTCACCAAATTAGGGTTAAAGAGCCACATGATATTTTGAGTTAATGAGAGCATTTATTTAAATATTAAACATAGCCGGTGTGCAGTTTGATGTTCAGTAATTAACAGTGTGATACCCAAATGTTACAGCTGTTAGGATCACTAATCATGCCGCTAAAAGGGATCGTCTTCATGAATTAAAATTGTAACTCCCTCGAAGGAGAAGCAAGGTTAGGAAAACTCTGAAGAAAATCTCAGCAGCCAAAAGTATTAAACATGCAAATTGTTTGCCTCTCTGAATTGCATGGCCCCTGAACACTGAGAAACATCAGCACAAGCTGCCAGACACACCGCAGCCACACATCACCAGCTAATAAAGTCGTTTTGGCTAATGTGTCGGCAAAATATGCTCATGTGCCCATTATCATTCATTTGGAGTTCTAAAGACTGAGGTGTGATGATTATTTTTGTTTTAGGAGTTAAGGCAGAGTATCTGGGTCTTCAGCTTGCCAGAGGCTTGAATTTGTGCACCAGCTAGTTGCTAACTTTTTCTGTCTGCTGTTCAGTGCTGAGCTGGTAGCGTACAGTGAGTTTAAGGCTGTCTTCACATACAAGTACTCTAAAAGATGTGTGCAGTAAACGTAGAGCAGCCTGGATTTTGGTTTTATCTGCAAAATGTTCACTGTCAGTGGTATTTCATTTGTTTCCCTACAAGCAATTTTAAGGCTTAGATGAGTCAAAGTGCTTATGGTTCTTGGTTAAATATTGAACTTATCGCCAACTGGAAGCGCTAGAACTGGCAACTGACTTTACCCAAAACTAAGATCTCTCCCAAACGTCAAGTGTTCTGTTGCTGAAATCTAACAACAGATGGGAAGTTGCTCAAAGTCCTGTGTTTTCCCTAGACTTCTGTGTTGTAAATGGGCGTCACAGTATGGATTATAGAGGAAGTGCATGTGGCTCATAGTGGAAGTTGTTAGAAATTGTGTAGCATGTCATGAAATAGTTTTCTACTGCCAGTTATACCCCTCATACATACAGTATGTTCATAAGTTGAGGTGCATTTAAAATAATGCATATATAATTGAATATGATATAATAGGTATTTGATAGCAAATATTGCCTGTTTTTCTTAAACAGCTGGTTGTGTATATGACAGGAGGAAGAGGAGGAAAAGTGAGAAAGCAAATAAGAAAAAACAGGCCATAACATCTCATGTGGCTCAATTGGATCAGATTAAAATACATTTAGATTGAAATGTCTATTAAAAACAACGAGAAAACTGTCGGAAACAATCTGAAAACCCACCTTGGTCATTCATATGAACATCTCCGTCCGGTCTACTGTGAAGTTTCGCACGGTGTCAGGTTTCAATATTGGATCATTAGTTTTGGAGGATGAACGTTAATGAATGACTGAGCTCTGAACCTAAACCTCCGTACACCTCTGTGTTTTTAGCCTCATCTATTTAGTTGCATTTTGGCACATTTGCATCATGGAAAGTCAGCCTGCTTTGGCTGCTGGTACTTCCTGTTCACACTGTGCAGTCAGCAGTCACCTGGATTACTCTGATACTGAAGTCTGGCGATGGAGGGGTGAATATTACTGCAAGATTTGATGTTTTTTACATCTGTTCAGAGCACATTATCTGTGCATGTCTGAATGATCTGTTTGTATGCGTACTGATTTCAGCACTCTGTGAAACCGTGTTCACATCACACTGATTCATAGTTAATATCTCAAATACTCATTAATGCAGCTTTAAGTTTGTATGCATTAGTATGTTGGGATTAACATTTAGCACAAAGCATCGTTGAGTTTGTACAACTACCCCCACCATACTCTCATTAAGATTGACAAGCTGTGGATTTACAAATTCATGTGTGATGGGTGTAAAACAATTGTCCAACTGTCACTCACGCACATATTTAAATGCACATACTTATATTTAGGCGTAGGTGTATGGAAAGAGCGGGTTGAGTATCACTACTAAACATTTTGCTTCATTTAAAAACACTTATGCATTATGTGAAAGTAACATACACACACACACACACACACACACACACACACACACACACACACAATTAGCCAAAATACATGAATTTAAGTGCGCTCATGCATAGTTCCTCAAGCCAGCAAGTGCTAATATCCTCTGCCAGTGTTCACTTATTTCCACGAGAGTTACTCTGTAACGAGGGCGCCTTAGTGTAAATGGAGTGGGTGGAGGCAACGAAGCAAATGGCTAAACTGATGGGAGGTCCATGTGAAAAAACACTGTTGATACGGAAATACAATTGTCATTGTCCTTTGATTGCATATTCTTTTATCTCACTACTACAGTCTTGTGTTTTATACCCGCATCGAGCGAACAGCAACGCTACAAGAAAGATGATCTGAATTTAAATGTTTCCTAAATTAAAAAGGTTGCTGTTCAGCACTCTACTCTGGTGCCTCAGATGTGAGGTTGTCCTTGAATGAATCAACAGGAAAAGTTAAGGGTTTGCTTGGAAATGGACCCATCTTTTCAGTAAATCTCCTTGTAGATGTTTGGTGCAGATCAAGGTTATACTGACAGAGGTCACACTCTGACTCTGCTATGAAATGTTTTAATTAAAGTGATGTTGGAAAATGTACTTCTGCAGGATAGGATCTTGGTGATAAAAAAGAAAATAACCAGTTTCTTGGCACATTTTTTGATTGTTCTAGGTGGATCTGTGTGCGTGAGAGAAGTGGAATGCAAAGGGTTTGTCGCTCTGCAGCATGTATTAGCAACATGTTCATGGAAAAAATGATAAAACCTTGAGAAAAGGTAAATTAAATTACGGAATTCTCTTTTGATATGCTGCTGACTCATGCTGCATGCTCTCCACTGTTGGAAACAGATGAGTGATTAAAACCTGCAAGGTGAGAGAAAAGGCGTCGAGTGCAGCAGCCTGCAGGTTCAGAACTGAAATATGCCTGAGAATGACAAAGCTGCAGGGGATGAATACATCACAAATTACCAATTGACTTATCAGGTGTTGAGATTACCAATTTTCAAGTCTAATTTTTCTGCAGGTATTACATCCAGGAACAGACCCCCATCCATTTGACTTTCCTCAGCTCACCACTGGCAGCTGATACTATACACTGAAAATGTATACTGTAGATGAGAAGTCATGGTCAGGCAGAGGGGCTCAGTCATTATCATCAGTCCCAAAAAGAAAAGCTCGAAATAAGACCTGTCAACCCATTCACACTCCCAACTCGTCACATGCAGACGCTCGGTCAGGACCCCTCTGCATCATTTTTAAGGCGACACCGAAGGGTCCTGACCAAGTCTCTGCATGTGACAAGTTGGGAGTGAGAACGCTTTGGACCTGTGGTTAAAACGAGCTTAAGACAGGGTGATTCTGCAGGCTTCTCCCAATTTAGGTGAAATATCACTGTTCAGATTAAGGGCCTGAAAATATAAACAATATGATGCATTAATATGTATTGCTTCTTTTTTTTCTTCTTAAAATTCAGCTCTGCCACTCTCTAACATCATGAATTCATGTATTTAATGCATTAACCATTTTCATTTCTCTTTTATGAAGTTTGACTTCATAGGATTCTTGTTTATACTGAAATATTCTGATCATACATTAACATTAAACGTGACACAGGAATAGAGTAAGAAAATACAGTAAGAGAACAGAAGATTTTAAATTCACATTACGGCAGTGCAAGACACAGGCCAAAGAGGTGAGATGAGAGAAAGAGTACTCAAGAAAATGTCAAGTAACACAAGTGTGTGCTTATACACACAGGTCTTCTTTCAAGTGGTACAAAATAATCAGTTCAGACTTGAATGGGTCACTAAAATGGTAGTAACCTGATGTGAGGTTACTATACCGGCAACAGCTTTTAATATTAATGCAATTCAGTGAATGAGTATATCAATGAGTCATTCCAGAAATCCCATTTTTTAACAAATGAAAAAAAATGTACCTGTTGGCTAAAATGCATTTTATGCAGTCTAGAATTTGCATATACATCCTCTTATCCTCACACAGAAACACTCATTCAACTTTTATGCAACATAACCTGTTTTTTTGTATGATAATGACAATTGGATTGTCACTGAGGGAAGACAAATGGCAGACTGCTGTTGAAAAGCAGTAGAGAGTATTGACTGTATCTCACAAAGACAAAATGAGCAGAAGTATTTGTAAAAATGCACTTAAAATTTGCTATTTTTTAATTGCTAAAAGTGGAAATAAAGTGTAATGGTGCACAGGAGTTGTGGTTCCGTTCATACTCTAGCTTAGGAGACAGGGTTCAGTGCATAAGGATGCAACTCTGGTTCTGCGCTATGCATCAATCTACATATCATGTAGTCTGCATGAGGCTGTGTGTCCTGGACCGTGACAGTTCAGCTCAAATACATAAACCGTCCAGCCCTGCTGATCATGAATTTTGTATGTTTTTAAAACAACAGGTTATCAGGTAGCACACATTTTACTGTATATTTTATTGTGTGGTCAAAATTTGGAGGTAAAGAAAACACAAAGCTTGTTACAACCCCGTGTCCAAAAAAGTTGGGACACTAAAATGTAAATAGAAACAGAATGCAGGGATTTGCAAAGCACTGAAACCCCGTATTTAATTGAAATTGGTCCCTTTCCTCTTTGCATGGTAGAGCTTCAGCTTCATTTGTGGATGCAGTGATGAACTGTGTTCACAGACGACGGGTTTTGGAAGAGTTTTGAGCTCATGCAGCGATGTCCACTACAGAATCACGTCTGTTTTCAAAGCAGTGCAGTCTGAGGGACCGAAGATTACAGCCAGGCAATATTGGCCTTGTCTGTTGTGTACAGAGATTTCTTCAGATTCTCTGAATCTTTTAATGTCATTCTTTACTGCAGACAATGAAATCTCCAAATCCAAATCAATGTTACATTGAGAAACATTATTCTTAATTTGTTGCCAGCACAGTCTGTCACATCTTTCCTTCAGAAACACTCGCCCTCTCTGGGAGGCTCCTCTTATAACCAATCATGTTACTCACCTGTTGCCAGTTAACCCAATTAACTGAGATGGTCCACCAGCTGTTTCCTTTTAGCCTTTCATGACTTTTCCAGTCTCTTGTTGCCACTGTTTCAACTTTTTTGCTAGCAGCAAATTCTAAATGAGGATATCATTTTCAAAAACAATGAAATTTGTCTGTTTCAACATTCATGACTTGACTTTGTGCTATCTTCAGTTAAATTCAGGGTTTCAGTGTTTTGTAAATCATCACATTCTCTTTCTATTCTAACTTTTTTGAAAACAGGGTTGTATATTTTACATCCCTGTCATTTATTTTACTTCACCCCATTGCTTATATGTATTAAATTCTCCTTTGGTGAGTGTTAGTGAAAGTTATTTCTGGGCTCAAAATCTTGCTGAAACATGGAAAAACATGGGAGACTATTTCATAAGACTGCGTCATAATTTAAGCCAATTACAGATTCCCTTGAAATGCTTGTGGCAATAACTGCATGATTAGTTTACTTGTAAATAAGAGAAAGAGGAAGTCAGTTAATGGATGCTTCTTGCAAATTCAACATTGACCAGCCCAACCCAAACCAAATTTCCTCAAGCTCCTAAAACATTATGGCAATGCTCATTAAGACGCCACTTGTTCTCTAATCTAATGCTGTCTAATGCCTAATCTGTTGTATCCATGAACTCAACCCAAAACAAACCTTCATTAGTCTGGATACTGACTTGGATTTTATGTTGATGATGTTTTAGTTAGAGGAGTTTTATATATTCCAGTTTAAACGAGCCATTGAACTGGATTTGTTGTTGTAGTTAATCAGCAGATGTGTAACATAAATTGGCAACAGCGTGTTATTCAATGCCGTGTACCATGGAAAATGTCTTGACATTACAAACCCACCAGAACAACATCCAGAGGATTTGGTATCGAGCCAGACCGCTTCTTTGTCACATGCTCATATTGACATCAAGCTGAGGATATTTCTGTAAGAGTGTGGCTCCTTTCCAGTATAGATTAAGAGAGTAATACTATTGGGCCTAAAAAAGCTAAAAGGGTAAACTTATACGATGTACTTTGGCAGAAGACCAGACAACTCTTTAGGGAAATTGGAGGTATCCAATCTCCACCTGTATCATGCATCCCTCAAAACATACACAACATACAAACTTATTGTGTTTTTTGTTCGTACTTATAAAGGCTCTTAGGGGTAGAAAGAGTAATGTCCATACAACTTACAGTTAGAATGACCTAAACATAAAGTCCCATACAAATATTCAAGCAAACATTATCCTGCCTGGATCTACAACCCTCCCACACATGCAAAGTTAACAGCTTTGAAAGTAACTGCAATGAGCCGCTGAGGTCACTGCAAATCCTCATGAGATGAGTAATGGACAAGTGCTGCACAACCAAGATACGTTTTCTCAAACACTTTTACACGTGTGAATCAGTCGAGACACTAAAACTGGACTCATCGCTTTTGCAACATCAGATCAAGTGCTGCTCATTTGTGAAGCGTTCCGGCCCGATTGAACAGTTTCACCCTCAGCGGTCGATGAAGAACTCCTGCACTGACATGCAACTCGTGTGCCAGTCCCCAGCCGAAACTGAGCTGAAATGGAAGTACAAGCAGAGTTAATAATTGGAAGTTGTTCTTAACTCGAGCTGCAGAGAGCCGCTGGGGAAACCTCAGTGAAATCTGTATTCAAAACTGTTGCCATTTTTAATAGAAGAGCACTGAACTCCTGTTTGGAGTGCATCACTTACATTTCCTAACATTCAAGGCCGGACTTGCTGCAACGTGCCCCTGAGTCCTCCATCTGAAACTCACCTAGCAATAACCTGACTATTAGCTTCGATCTTTGATACCCATTCAGAAAATAAATGTTTTGTGTTTGTGGAAATATGAATGTCATCAAAGTCACACAAAGAAGGAATAATCTACCTTTTAGTCTTTCTCTGAAACATCGAGATTTGTGAGAGGAAAAAATGACAGTTTTGTGTTGAATAATCAAAGAGTGGGAATACCAACCTCCAGCTTTCATAGATGTCAAGTTTGTGATAATGGCAGAAGCTCTGAGATGAGTCCTTTGTGCGGATCCTATTTTAATGGCTATTTTACATAAAGGCATACGCTGCATGTAGGCAGAGTGAGTGATGTACATTGCCCTGCTGCTAATTCTATTCTGACAAATTGATTTTTTTTTCCCCATAGCAACTCAGCTTTAAGGATGCTGATGTTGGTTAGTCAGTCAGCAGAAGTGTGCATCCACTCTGTATCTACATTTAGAAAATACAACTGGTGTATCTTTAGCGGCTCTCAGCATCCACAGGCTGCTTAATGCTTGTTGTTTGATTCTGGTGGTGATCTGTTATTAATAGATCTATCAGAACTTGACAGATGGGAAAGCAATTGAAGAATATTAATATGGGAGCAAGACATCCGCTCCAGTGTTTGTTCCTGTTAGCAGCTTGAACGTCTTGTTAATCACATGGTGTTAAATTGGACATCAATGGACTGTTATGGCACTGAGACATGAGTTGTATCAATAAAGAGATAAAAATCGCCTTATCTTTTAAGAGAAGCATCCTGTTGATGAACTGGAAAGAGACTTTCCTCCTAACAACAACAACAGCATCAGTCATTTCAGACTCAAAATGACACATATTGACATTCAGATGACAAAGCCCTCTAACAGGACAAGCTATGACAGGAGCAAAGGAAGAAGTCAGGCCATTAAATAACCATCATCCACAACAAAGCACTTATCTTAGCCAAAACCAGGATTTTCCCATAAACCCAGCAAAGTTGTTGGAGGACTTGTTGACCGCTAATGTTTGACTTTACGAGCTGATGAGCAGCAACTGAATGCGCCTTCAGTTTTGGTGACGACCCGTAGTTACCGAGCAGGGTGGCTGCAGAACCATGATAGAGACAGTGTGCATGACGAGGGGGGGAAACATGGAGCAGAACAAAATAAAATGAATCTGATTCACTAGATACAAATCACAAACAAGATTGCTGTGATGCCAGCGAGACTCAGTGGCCCATGCACACTACAAATAGTAAGCCCGTTTTGCAAGTGTTTTTCACTCACAAATTGCAGATACATTTGCAAATCCTACAGGGCTCTGACATACTCCTGCATGGTCCATAAGTACAGTTTTTCTTTTTTGTTTTTTTGGTGAAACAAGATTGCATGTTGTGCATTTGGTGAAATAGGCCCCGGGTAAGCAAGAATGCAAAAAGTACAGAGTACAGGAAGCCTTTGGGACTAAATACTGTCAGTTTGCAAATTTAACTGTGGACTTACACAGCTGCATGAAGGAGGCTTTAAGTTTATTTATTTATTTTTTTCATATTCCAAAGGGGAGGCATGGAAGAAGGGGTTTGGGAACTGGTCTGGACTGCTTTCTTTGGGAAGAATGCAAAGGTTCCCCTGACCTTCAGGTCTCCAAAGGACTCTTCTTTACACCTGATACACCTGAGTGCCTGAGTTGGGCGATACGTAAAAATTTCCAAACTGGCCACCGTCTGTCTAACAACCTGCAATTGCCAATATATTCGTGCAAGCAGGCATGAGTGTGGCTGCCACGCAGATCTCTCTCGTTCTCAAAATAAAATGATAAAATGGATGGATGGATATAAATAACCATATTGTCTTGTCTCTGTTCCACCTCCAACTTTGGATTTTAAGCCCCACTACTGGAGGCTGTAAGATGAATACAGTATTTTGCTCATTCCATCCAACACTCCTGTTTTGTGAAATGTAACGGACATTGCAGCCTCTCGGCACCACTAACGGGGCTTTAGGCTTTTACTCTTGTTCCATTAGGAGTCAATTTACTGTAAGGGGCCATAGGGAGAGAACATCTCTCGTACAGGGGACATTCTATTAGATGTGGCCGGTTGATGGATGGAGTCTTCAGGTCCACTTCAGTCCCCAAAGGTTATTCAGAGTTCAGTTATTCACCTATACAAAGTCTGTTATTGTATAATCTCAACATTAATTTCTCCTAACAAGACAACAGCAAGTAAATAGGTGCTCCCTCATCTGTCTTTTATTCGGTCGCTGTGCGCGCTGTCTCACATCACACAGACACACAAACAAACAAAAATCCCAATGGTCGTGCTGGTACGTTTGCTCTGTGCTGTCTTGGTTTTGAAGACCTCTCAAATGTATTCAAAGCTCCATGAAAAAACAATGAGAGCTGTCTTGCATTTGCATACTTTTGGCGGCTAATGTTGGCATAAGAACCTCTAATTTGAATTCTCATCTGTCATGGACTGGTGACAATTAATTAAACATTGATTCCTGAAGGCTGTGGGCCTTTTTAGGTAGCTGAGAAGCATTTATGGTGCTCCTTTGACAAAAGGCAGTGCTAGCAGACACATGAGGGAAAAAGAGAGCTATTGTCATCGTCTGACACGAATAGGTAAGATGTAACCGGACAGATCGTGATTGAGGTTCTTGCCTCGCCTGATATGTCAGTAAAAATTTGCACATCAGATGTCTGTCTGGGCTTTGTCAGCCAAGGGAAAATAGAAAGACAGGAAGAGCAAACTTATTTAAAAGCTGCATGAGCCAAGATTGTTATGAAACGTACTCCTCTCATCAATCAAATTAACGTGGTGGGATCGTATGAGCCGCACAAACTGCATTTGTCCTTATCAAATTATGTTATGAGGTAAAGACAGCTCTCTCACAGGAAAGGACAGAGTGAAATATAAGAGCTAACATCAGCAAACAAACATTCTCTAACATTTAAAAATGATTTTATATTATCGGTGGCATTAAAAGATAGCAGCAGTTGGAGCTGCACATAAACAGAAACAGTGAGCCTAGTTAAAATGTTGAGCTGTGTATGTTGTCCATGCTCGAGCTATATAAACTAGACGTATTATAAACATTTTAACATTTAAACAAACTGTTATTGCAGATCAGTATACTTTCAGCTCACCACTGAGATGCACCAGGCTATGAACAAAACACATTCAACCCAAGCACATTATAAACAGAGGGGAAACACTAATTAAATATCATTGTAAAAAGACACAACAATGTCTTCTACACCTTCAACCCGGCTCATCTGTATGCTACTTGGCTGCCACAGGTTATAATTTACTAGTTTGTGAAATATTCATAACATAATGCGAGAGCACAGGTGATTCAGTGGGAGCACAGAGCTTTCCTCTCTCTCATATCCCTTTGGCATATATGAGTAAAAGCATACGGTGTAAAGTTCACTGAAATCACCTCTCAGGATTTCTCTAATTTTCTGCTACAGCTCTCACTTTTGGGGTCAAGGACGCGCAAATACTGATGTCATATGCAGATTTATATCAGGTTGTCAGGATGCTTTTATCTTTTCTCACCTGGACTCTTGTAATGCACTCTGGGAGAATTAGTGGAGTGGAGGAGAGCTTTTGTGCATGCTTGACATGTGTTTCTGTTTTTACTGTTACACCCTTGATATTTTATTTTTTCCATTTGCTGTTTACTCAATTGTCATTTATTCTCGTCTTCCAGATTTTGATTGGCATTGTTTCTCCCTCTATTTTTATTACTCGTACTGTAAAGCACTTTCTAGCCTTTTAGAGTAATATGTAAATAAAGATTATTATTACTATTAAAGCTGTGAAGACACCGCAGTGCAGCAAACTTCCCTCTATAAAATGAACGCTAATATTGTTTCTTTGCAATTGGCTGACATCAAATGTGTCAGCTGAAGAGATATTAACGTGTAATCATACCCTGCAGGGAATAATGTGCTTGCAGAAGCAAGTAAGAGCACAAGCAAAGAAAAAAATCAAGAACATTTGAATGCAAATAAGAATGAGGCACTCGGTGCATTTACCATAATACATCCAACAGTTACTGGTGCATGTATGTACTCTCATCCTGTCCCCAAATGTGTCATGAATATAAATGATCGGAACTGGCATCAATACTGATGTCTCCACTGAGGTTATGTGTAGCTACCGTCTCAACCTCAAAGAGTTATCTTAAAGAATTCCACTCAAACGAAATAAAAGGACCACAGGTATCAGGTCGGTGCTCAGTATCGGTCGGTCGCCTGAGTTCCAGTATCAGCTTCAGAATCAGTCAAGAAAAAGTGGGATAGGTGCATCCCCACATAAAAGCCCTCTTGGCAGTTTGCTACAAGATGAGCTGCAGTGAATGGTCGCTCCTCCATGGCCTCATATCATCAGCAGCCACAACGTGTCCTTGGTTTGACTCTGCTACTCATCACTGGTGTCCGTTATTTTTCCTTCCAAGATAACTCCCCCGCTGTAATTAAGTATCGTAAGTAAATGTGCCTCCACGGCCAGAAGGAGCCCAGCACGGAGACCATCTTCAATATTTCAAGTTATGAAAGGAAAGGGTCCTCAATAGTGTCCTCTGCCATAAGGAAATTGTTGGCTTCATATTTGCATAAATTAAAAAGCTCACTTTAACAGCTGGGATTTTGCAGCGTGGCCATGCATGGACCAGCCCAGTGTCCTGGGAGTTATACTTATATATAAAGAAAGGGTGTGGAGTTTGGGGTGCTGGGTGAGTGTGTCCAGCTTTCATGCAGAAGATCAGAGTTTTCATTCTGTCACAGACCTGCAATTTGTATTAACTACACCCATGATCTTTCCAGAGGCTGCACCTTAAATTGTTGTTGCATAAGCATAACCATAGTTGATTTGCCATACTCATGGGGGTTTTTCTTAACCTCAAACATACTATAGCTGCAATGAGCACATGCCGTGAAAGCTAGAATTCTTGAAATATGTTGCCAATGGACATCAAATAAAGGGCAAGTCAATATGGGGTTTTGCAAAATCGACCAATGTGCTCTCATCTGGTAATAGGTTGCATAGACACACACATTCACAAAATTAGACAAGTGCACATGCATTGTCCTGAGAATGTGCATGATAAAGCCTGCAAGTCATTCACCCCTGTGATTCCCTCACTGTCCCTTTATCACACCAACCCAGTCCGACAGTAAATGAATCCTGCACAGATGCTGCAACACAGACACACTCCCCTCACATTCAGTGCTCGGCCTTTTTCATATTATTTCTACCACACACACGCGCACGCACACACACACACACCCTCCTTGATCACACTTCAAATCATGCCGTACGTTTGAGCTTCCCTGGGTTGGTCCAGGAAGGACCTGCTGCTGGTCAAAGAACCATTTAATTGCAGCAAGACAGATTCCCAGGTGATTTCCAGCAGGGTTTTGGAGGGCTTATTGCTGACTTTTAATTAATTCTACACCAGATGTGAAGTTCATTTTGAGCAGATACAGTGGGTGGACATACTGGACATTCTCAAACACACATGCAACCACTAGAGAGCCTTTGCTCGTAGAGAAGAAGAGGAATTTCCTCATCATCACTCCCTCTTGGCATCCAGATCTGATAAAGATCCTGGCAACAGTAAGTCAATACAAACATGGGGGCTATTTTACATCATTAGTATATTCACAATTTATATATGTATTTGTTCTCATTAATTAAAATCATCCTTTGATTATCACGTGCAGTAATCAGTGTCTTCTCTGAGGGGGAAACAGTAGAGTAAGATATTTATTGGATTCAACTCCACAGACACATTAATAGATGTTTCAGAAAGATACAGATGCACATTCTGCTGAAGTCTATGGGATCATCCAGTCCTGACTTTAACGTATTATATTAAAATAGTTATGCTCAGCACAAAGGTGGAGGCAAAGTGGGCGCTCTGCTCAGGCTTGTAAATCTCCACAGATAACGTTGATGAATGCAATATTTAAAAGCCAATTAAGATGACAGCAGCATCATTATGTCATATCAATTAAACCTAATGTGCACATATCACACATAGCGCCTGTCTAGAAACTACTTCCCAAATTCGGTCCATTAATTCACAAACTGCTTGACAGCCTGTCTCTCAATAAATGTCCAACCTGGAAAAATATTAACTCACCCGGCTTCCGTTGCAGGGATTAAACGGCAGAAGGAACCAGGCAGTGGCAGAAGAATATTACATTCCCTATTAGTGTCCATTCACTGCTCGGCGACGTTCACGCCGACACCCGTTTACTGTGTCGAGGCAGGGGGAGGCGCGCACACGGGAGCGCGCTTCTTGGCCATAGACGGAGCTCAGAGAGGTGCGTCAGTAAGGAGGAGGTGTGAAGACAAGATAAGAGTAATAACAGCCCTCCAGAAAGCCAGGCTAATGAGGAGACGAGCGTTTTCTCTAAGTCAATATGACATTTTCTGTAGGCTAATACTTTATCAGATACAACACACAGGTCGCATATGTGTCTGTGGTTCGCTGTGACCTTATTCCAATCTCACTATATATGATTCATAGAGCCTAATAAGGGATCCCATATGGTGGTAAAAAGAGGATATCTAGTACAGTTTGATATCTGTGGAGTCGCCCAGATATTGAGCAGTGTTTTTTTTTTTTTTTTTTAAATCAAACTTTGAAATAGTGAAAACTCATCATTTTAAAGCCACTTGTTAAAATCAAATATGTGATGACTTTTCCCTTTTCCCCAATAAGTTCTCATGCTTTTACGACTCCTGTTTTACTTCATACGCATTTGCCGTATTTAAATATCAAAATGATAAGCCGTGAATATCAAATGTACTACATTAATAAAGCATTACAGTGTCTTTTTATGAGGGTTAGCTGATCTTTAAGGATTATCCTGGAGCTTTTATGAGGATAAATTAAGCCACTTTTTCATAATGTGTCACAATGGAGAGGGGAATTAAATACTCCAAACCTTTAACAAGTTCCACTCAGTCTGACAAGATCTATTGACAAACCCCTGCATGTCCTCATTTCATGTGTGGTGGGTCAGGTGGGATGCAGGCTGTGTTTTATCATGGAGACTTGGACCTATATTTGCTCCAACATGAGAAGGGTACATGAAATGCTCTTCAGAAGACGCTGCGTGAATTTATAGCAATCGTACACAATGTCTAAAATGTGCACCTTGCTCACATTAACAAGTTAATTCACAGCATCACAGTAACACATTCACTTATTTTACAGAGAAAGTGTGAAATCTGTGCAGGTTTCATGCAGAGGCGACGAGAAGGTTGGAAGAAGTATGAAGGAACCAGAAAATCCTTTAATGTAAAAGGAGCCAGCTGATACCCTTTTGGTTATATGAGGGGTTTGGATGATGGTCATAATTAGGGACTTGGAAAACACTGGTTATAAAATGAGCTGGCTCCTGATCTCGAGTTGGAGGTGTTGCATTCTCCATCAATCTCTCAACTTGCCTCCCTCTGAGTGCTGCTGCTCTCTGCTGTTTATTTAGCTTGGTGTTATGTAAATGTGGAGTCACTTTGCTTCCTGTAAGGAATCAGTGATTTATGTTCAAATTCCCTTGACTGACTGTTCGGATGTAGATTAGTTTTAGCAGGCTGTGGGGGGAAAAACGTGGACAGTCGCATGCGATGTGTGGCCTGATGTGCATTTAGGATTGACAAGAGGCAGGCCCAAACTAATCCAACAGCCAGATTCATAGCGCGTCTGATAAATGGATGGTGACTCTCCGTTTGTCCTTGGTAGAGTTCGATTTTGCAGCTCTCAGTCCTTGAAAAGTCAGCCTTGAAGGGAAGTGTTGAATTTTATCACCTTGGATGATTTCACTCCATTTAATTCAAGAATTTAAAAAAGAGAAACATCTTAAGTTTAAAAAAGAAAATAAATTGGTCATTAATCCGGACATGTTCTGCACTGCAGCCACTTGTCTTGGCTACAGTGATGAAGCCGTATGATGGCTGCTGCCTACAACAACACTTCAGTGAAGCTCAAGCTCACATTAGTCACTGGGAACAAAATGTCTGCTGCCAAATGATAAAACAACCTCCATTTAATCAAGTATTGACAGAGGATTGATCATGCCGGGGCATGGAGTGACTTGGACAAATGTTTAATTTCCTTAGGAATAAGTCTTTATATGAAAGTGAAAAGTGTGAGTGGCTCTGTGAGGACTGCGGCTGAGCAACATTCAAAACAAAGTCACCAGCCATTAGGAAAAAATCTGAGAGGCAACTTTATAGAAAGACGAGGACTGTCTCTCAAAGAAAATGCCTGCAGCCGGAAAACAGCATTACAGCAGTACACAAGCTTTTAACACACCTCAGAAGAAAAGAAATGGAGTCCTCCTTCCTGAAATACATCTGCTACAGTTGCTCTCGGGCTCCTTGTCTCGTAGCTGTACAGTGGGCGGTAAGAGTCCTTATGTTCCCTGGGAGAGTTGTGTTTGAGTAACTCGGGGAAGTCACAGCACTGTCATGAGGGAAATTTGCTTTTTCTTTATGAAATGCTGAGAGCGCATCCGAAAGTGAATTAATTCAGCCGTTGTTCTTTCTTTCATGAGATCACAGAAAAAAAATTCAACCTAAAATTATCCTGTGGGAAAAGCCATGAGTGTGATGTGTGGCTAGAACGTCTTTTTACAACGTTTTACAGCATTAGCTATGAGCAAACAGTGTTCCTTTTAAGCCATTTTAATGTTGGATTATAATGTTTTTGCAGAAAATGCTTACTCTTAATAATAGAATATGTTTAGAATACTGCAGCCACAGCCAGAAAGTTATAAAATTTTAGCAGAGGTATTATTTCTCCTGTGTTTGAAGTGCATTTAATAGCTTTAGGATTTATGGCCTCTCACAGGAAATAATGCACTGCCTAACAAACTTTCTTGTCACATCTGTGTATTCTTATTGGGAAAACTTCTGTTTACTGGGTAAGCAGTTTTTTCAAACAAGGTTTGACACCATTAATGAGGCATCTTGTACGTAACACAAGAAGCAAGTAAATGCTAAAATGGCAATTATAATAACACATACGGCTGCCAATAGGCATAATGTAATGACTCCTTATTCTTCTTTAAATTAGACCTGAATTTTGCATCATGTGTCATATTTAGCAGAAATAAACACGTCATCTTTCTGTGTGGACTCCAGCAAGGCTAAAGCTAATGAGGATCCCAATAAAAAATTCAGACACGTCAACATAAAACAGCAGCTCAGTCCTAAATGCAATTAGTCCCCATGAGCAATTTGCATTTGAAATGCTCCTACGTGAAGGGGGTTCAATATGTACATAGTGTATATAAGCGCAGAGAAAAGTAAGGTGGAGAGATGAAGAGCTTATAGCGATTTATAAACAGCATATTTTCCAAACAAACGGTTTCTGCTTTTATCCATTATAATAAGCTGCAGTCCGTAAAGTTACACCTAATTGTGAAGTTCTTTCACTCTGTTGTTTGTTAGCAAGCAGTTAAAATACAGTCAACCAAGCAAGTAATGAATAATCATATAATTTACTGAAAATGAAGACAGCACCAGCATTCTCACCAGGACATCTGCAACCCTGATTCTATTAAAACTGGGATGCTGTTTAAAAGAAATAAAAACAGAATGCAGTAATTTGCAAAGAAACTCTGTTTACCAGCAACAGTTTTGCAAAGTGTTCCTGAGCCCATGTAGTAATATCCTTTATACAATCATGTGTTCACAAAATGGTGAACCTCTCTTCTCTAGGTTGTGAATGACTGAGCCTTTCCAGGATGCCCCTTTCATACCCAATCATGACAATATCACCTGTTACCAATGAACCTGTTTACCTGTGGAATGTTCCAAACAGGTGTTTTTGGAGCGTTCCACATCTTTCCAAGTCTTTAGTTGCTCCTATTTGAAACGTGTTGCAGCCATCAAATTCAGAATAAGCAGATATTTACAAAAATCAATGAAGTTGATGAGGTAAACCATTAAATATGTTGTCTTCGTACTGTTTTCAGTTGAGTGTATGTCAGAAAGGACTAACAAATGATCACATTCTGTTATATTTATGTTTTACACAGTGTCCCAACAAGAGTATTTAGAGCAATGCTCACAGTGATTTGACAGGCAGGAATATACAGTAACAATATAATAGTACAAAAAAAATCAAATGATTTGATTAACTTAACTTTTATTTAGCTGCAATGCAAGAATTCTAAGATATTATATTCCAATAATTTTCAGTATATTAATGAGATGTAGACAAACCAAAGGAAGCCTTCAGTTTTCATATTTTTGTAAAGGCTGACATATTTGTGTGCCATGTTCACATCAACAAATGAAGATATTCACAGTAAAAGACTGGACAGTATGAAAGATTCCTGAACTCTCAGGATTTCCGGATACAGATCTATCTGTCTCTCGCTGCTGGCTGAGTAAGTCCATGAAATCAGATCATAGTCTGTAAAGCTGTTTAGTAACTAATAAAATGATCAAATTTAACAAAATGCGATGTAAATGCAACTAGCACATGTCTGCACTCTCTCCTCTTGGGCTTTGGACATGTACTTGTCCAAAATAAACAATAATGTCATGCTTCATGAACTCATGAAATTGAATTTTTTACAGGCGGTGCTGGAGACCAGTTTGAGCTCCCTGCAAGTGGGCAGAAGCTTAACCCACTTTGGAGGATGATCTTTGTCCATCCTCATATCAATGACAAGTGTTACTGATCTTCTTCTCACCTCAGAACTGCCAAGTATCAAAAGTTTAATCATATTCTCATCTGCTGTTGTTGAAAAGCTTTGTCGTCACACCAAGGTTTCATTTCCATTTTGTAACACAAAGAGACACAATTAGGATCCCTTAATGGGAAAATTATAGTCAACCTTCTTGGTGCTAATTAGCAAAGACTGTTTTTCCTCTTATCTTGTCACTCTTGAAGATTAAACAGCAGAATTAACGAACTATGACCGCAATGTGCTTGTCACTGTCTTGAACTCTACAAAATCAGCCAATTTGCCCAGCTGTCTTGCTTATTAACAATTATTCACTGCATGTAAAACACAGGACCATTTCTGAATCATAACTGCAAATTAGTCAAATATTTGACTCAGCAATCATCACTGACTTCAAAAATTATCCACTGCATCTGTAATTTGTCTAGTGTTCATCCCTTCACCAAAATAAACAATATGAAGCGGCGGATACTTTTTAAAAAAAAAAAAAAAAAAGACTTTTCAAGCTTACATTAAAATGAAAATACAGGATTTGCTTGCCCACTCCTGCGCATCCTGTTTTACTCACTCCTCTATATCATCATGCGAGTTATGTAAGAAGGTCAGCAGATTTGCCTCACAAACTGTGCAAGCATTCTGCAAGACTATGGATCTGGTGTTCTGTCTGCTATTCACTTAGCAAACATTTAGATTTCCAAATAGTGCAGAATAACAGGGGGTGACATCAGTATAGCTTCCTCACTGAGAATCTTATGTTTTATTCAGTGTTGTTTTTGTGACCGCACAATGTGTTTGTCTTGTTGCAAAGATTTGAAACAAGAGGAGACAAAAAAACAACAACAACAGAGGAATAAAGCTGTTTGGTACAATGGAGCTTTCTGAGAACATTTCAGTTAATTATGCTGGAATACCAACTTTTAGGAGAGATAACAAAAACTCCCGATGGCCAGCCTTGCTGCATGTCAGTAAAACACATTCTTATCTACATTTCCAGTGGAGAGACTAGAACTCAGAAATAACTTTGCATTCATCGCACTGCAGAGGTTGGGGACCCACCAAACAAATAGTATAAGCATGTAACACTCTCAAATAATCAGGATTCAGAATATGGGGGAGCTGCAAGAGACCTCATCTTGCCAGAGAGCCTCATTTGAGGAATTTAGGGTGAGCTCTAAAATGTCCTTATTTTTGCTGTCACTGGTTTATTTTCTGTATATATTTATAATTTTCTGCTTTTGTGTCTAATGCTGTAAATACTCTGCATGAACAGAAATGTATTGATAGCATATTTTTGCACATGGGTGGATGCATTGATGTATGTGCGTGCATGTATAGCACCCTCACGACTCCCACTCCCCAAAAATAGGGCCTCCCTGACCAGTGCAATTCCAACACTGCATATAGTTCATTCTAAATTCTTCATTCCTTATCCTGAGATGCAAATTAAAGTGTCCTGAAACCCATTCAAGATAGACCTGTGCTCATGTTTCACACCTATGGCAGTTACATGCATATCTTTGCATAAACTTAAGGTAAACCAGAATAAATTTGCAAAGAGAAGATAAACTGCACACAGGAGGGGCCAGACTGAACACTGAACAATGAACTTCCAGACTTGTTGCTGTGAATCAAACCACTGAGTCAGAATATGTCTCACACGTGTAGATTTTATGCAACCTCTAAGGAAAGCTGAGGGGGTTCAGCGAGGATACTCTGTAGTTGTTTTAGATCACTTTCATCAGACTGGTGATGTCTCTTTCATTCCTCTGGCTTTGTACGTATTTGATGTCAAGTTGGAGTCGGGTGGATGGGTAGATGGATGCATAGTATCAGATCAGTAAAACATGCATAAGTTGTGATGACACCCCTGCAGAGTTGCCAGCCTCTTACATGTCACAACACAGCTTTGGTGGTGATTAGAGCTTATTTGAATCATCAGAGTGTGTCTGCCAGCGTGTGCCTCGTGTCAAATCTGATCCGTGTGTTGATTTACAAAAAAAGAAAAGCCTGCGGGACATTCATTCTCTGAACTTAAACTCATTTTAATTCTTTCCTTTTTTCTGAAACACTTGTACGCTTCAATGACATGAACTGAGGTTCCTCGTGAGGAGCGATAAAAAAGAGGTTTGAGGATGAAGGATCACTCAGCAAAAGAGCATCAAATATCATTTTTCTGTTTCACTGAACTGCAGTCCATTATTTCCAAAACAAACCAGCTATTTCACCACCTACACAATTGCATATCAAGAGCAACACAAATAATTTTAACCAAATGTTCTATCCAGAGCGTGGGAACAGTAGTGAAGGTAGACAGCGCCAAACAAACTCGGGTCACACTTGTATAACATGAGAGTACTGTGTTCTCCACCATCAGCTATTAGTCATTAAGAGAGACAGATGGATGGCACGGCTTCTTTAATGTCATCAGGGCATAATGATTACCCAATGATTTCCAGCCCTCTGATTTGCTGTAAAATGGGCATTGTTAGAGGTGGCCAAGGCAACGACAACACACGTTGTATTCTGAAGGCTGAGCAACAAAGGATGCAATGCCCGGCCCTGCCTTTCCCTTCTGCTGAAGCCTTCGGTGCTGCACAACCTCCACTGCTAGTATTTTGCTGTTCCCTGGCAATCACTGATGTGCTGCCTTGATGAAGGGTGACATGATTTACCTGTTAATCCTTCAGGATATTGTGGCTTTGATGTGACGTACTTAAAGGAAAACACTGGCGCATTTCTTTCCTTACCCTGCATGTGGCCGCCCCAAGTCTGTTCATTTTGACATAGATAATAATAAAAGAGTTGCAAATATATAGTTTCATTTTCAAAACAAGCTAAATATTTTCCTCAAGCAGCCGGGCACTGTAGATTTTAGCCAGTATTACTCAAGCAGGGGCGGATAGTGCATTTATTGGAGGAGTTTTCAAGCGCAGGTTAAGTTTGTATTGTGAGTATTAAGGGCAGCAGGACGGTGTATGTGGGATTGACTCAAAATAAACTGCAGTGCCGATGCTGATGAATGAGCATGTTACCCTGTGCAACAGTGTGGCTCATCTGTGTGTTCTGTGTCATCTTTTTAACAGTGACCTCTTAGGAAAATGACAGCTTAGGTTGTTTGCTTGAAACATCTTCAAATTATATTCAGGACCAAAGCAGAAATGTTTGCGATGAAGGAGGAGTTCATGGTGTGGGTGGTTGTATAAAGCATTTGACTCTGACACCAGAGGCCAATTTTAACTTTATCATCTCCTGCTAAGAGCCAACTTTGGTTTGTTCCTATGAACCAGATCTTTCAAGAATCTTAATGAAGTTTATCTTAATTGTAACCATCCTTTATCTGTTGGCTCAGTGGAGCAGAACATGCTCATATCATTCTCACTGTATTTATTAGTGCAATTAAAAGTTGACAGTGCAAGGTGGAACAGGGTGGCCATAAAAACAGATAAAAAGCGAATGTAAAATAAGATGGAATAAAGACAAAATAGAAAATAGAGTGGAATAAGGCAAATAAGTGACATCTGGGTGTATATTAATCATTTTTGGAAGACTCATGTTTTGGAAGGCAAATACGTGGCGTGTCATTCAGATCGTGATGACTTGTTGGCAGTCCAATCTGCTCCACCTACTGGCAAAAATAACAGCAGCAGCAGAAACAACAGTTTAAAGGTACCAGTGCAGAAAAGCACATGTGTGCCATCTACTGGCAAGTAAAGTTACTGCTGAAATAATTTTAAAATCTACAGGTTAAAGAGTCAAAATTGAATGTTTTTCTTTATTAGAAAGTTTTTATAGCTAAACCCACCCACGCAGGTATGTACAAAGAAATGCACAGAAAAGCGCAAAAATATCGACTGAAATGATTCTTTAAATTGTTTAACTGTAATTTCTTCTTGCACTGAAGCCAGTTTTCCCGCACAAATAAATCACGACTTTGCAAATAAAAGGAAATACTTGTTTTTTGAATTCAGGAGAAGAATGTTAATCACTTCAATTCAATTCAATCAAAGCAGCTGGGATAGCTAAAAACCTTTTTACCTCTGCCAAGGAGGTTATTTTTTTGGTCCAGTTTATTTGTCTGTTTGCTTGTCAGCAAAATTACAGAAAAACCAACATGTCCTAATACATAAATGACTCAATAGCTCGATTGCCAATGATTCCCAAAATGACATATGTCACTGTTGGAGACCAGCAATAAGCCAGTAGAATGAAGGCGGACCGTCGTTGACCTTTGTCCTTACATCGTTAAGGTTGTGAAATGGTGCTTAGCTTTAGGCACCAAAACTACCTGGTTAGCTTTAGGAAAGCTGGCCCAGTGGTTTCATGGGACAACCAGTTCAACTGGAACACACTTTGTAATGACACTGTGGCTATGGAAACGTAAATACACACATATCGTGCAACTAGCTATACACTTCCAAATGTAAATTGTTTGCATTTAACTCCACCAAAGATATTAAAGAAAAATGCTCAAACTTGCAAACAAACCATAATACTGACTGTGACGTTTACACTTGCAGATTTGTATATCATAGAAGAGTGAACTATTGGCTTTGGCGGAGGTCTGTGCTCTACTTATAAAGTAAGACTTGGCTTTAAACGTCACATTAATATTTCTTTAAAAGATAAAACAGTTAAAAGCCCATTACGCCATAGCTATAAACACCTTGTGTGGCCATAAACAGTGGAGCAAACCAAGCCAACATCTCACTGGCAGTGGAAGGTAACAAATGCTGTCCTGAGCATTTTGTCCAGTGGCATTGCCAACAATCCCTTTGCATTTATCACACACACGCTGGAAGTCTGTCCAGCCTTTGTCTGAATTGCACACATCCTGCAGCCTACATGCAGTCCTTCAAGTGTAGTCTAGCTACTTCAAATGATTTATCCTCTAAAAAACAGTTTGCATTTTGTTCTTACTAACTACTACTAACTGTGTGGGAGGTTTTAATGAAACCTGTGTCACTATGCCTTATGGTGCTGTAAAACCCATGCCTTCATTAGTCTGGCTTTCAGTGGTGTGTTTAAGTGTCCTTTGATGGTCCAAAAGCTGTTTCAGAGTTTTTTTTACACTGCCCATGCATCCTTTGTCATCTGGAGTATAAATAGGCAAACCCAAGTACACGACGTCAGCACAAAAATCCTGGCAGCATCAGTCTAAAAATTGACATGGTATCAGTACTTATCAGTGAGACCCTATAAATGCCTGTGCCAGTCGACACATTACTGCAGATTGCAGTGGGTTTGGCTTCCGCTCAGCACTCCCTCAGTCCAGCCAAATAACGTGAAGGCACAGAAAGTGCCACATCTGAGTTTGGGTTCACAAACAGGATAATGGAGGTTGCTGCCACACACTGAAAAGACCACACACATGCAAACACATGCACAAAAGCCCACTTGTATTCGACCGCAAATCCATGTGTAGTTCAGTGGAGAAGGGATGAGTCACGCTTTGAACAGCAGTCACTCTTACATCTCGGCAATGACTGAGGCAGTGCTAGAAAACAGAGGCAGATGAAGATAATGCCAGTCCAATCTGATGAACGGCAGTGACAATGCACGCTGCCATTAAACACACTCACATACTCACTGAATGGGGAAATGAGGGCATCTTCCACCATTGATGTTTTATAATGGGCACGGGAACACAGAGCATTGATTTGAGACGATAGTCCCTGAGAGAGGTGGGTGTGTTTTCTTTTTTTTCTTCTCTGCAGGACAATTAATGATTTTTAAGCCTGTTAAAACCATACAGCACCACCTGGCATTCTCTGTTTCTAAATCTGCCCGTTGGCTCGAGGGATTTTTGTTCCCACCAGCTCCATGTCTTTGAGGTCTTAGCCAAACTTGATTTTGTGTAGCTCTTATTGCAGCATCTTTTGGGCGGAGCTAAGCCACTCCAGTGCCTCCCAAAATAACAACATATATTTGGAATATTTGGTTATTTTGGGAAATATGCTTATTTGCTCCCCTGTCCAGAATTGGATGAGAAGATTGATGCCACTGTCAGACTTAAATATGAAGCTATGGCCAGCAGACAGTTAGCTTAGCTTTGCACAAAGACTGGAAACAATCTGCCCTGCAGCACCTCTGAAGCTCTCTAATGAACACATTTTTTTAATCAGTGCAAAAACCAAAATGCAACAGCTACAATTTGTAGTTTAAGTTATGTGTCTGACTATTTCTTGGCCACTTGCAATGTTTTGTCAGACATCTCCACCTGACTTTCCAAGACAGTAATTCCTTTAAGGTTCAGCTATGATTAAACAAGTTAATGCCGGAAGAAAATCTAAATTAGGTTTGCTCTCCAGACATCTCACAGTCTTGTGTCACTCCTTATAAAGCCCTCTTTACAGATGAGATCAAAAAGCATCGTCCCAGCATGAGTTTGATTGTCTTAAGAGGCCTCTGCTTGTCTTGTCCCTCCGTCTATCCTCTCTCTCTCTCTCTGCACTGATCTCCAGACAGAGGCTGGGTCAAGACGAAATTGCACCAAAATCATTTTCTCTGTCCACTTTCATTTAGATCATAGGCTATCAAATAATGGAGGCACAGATAATGCCTGGAGAGGAGCAGATCCGGGGGCTGGCAGGTAATTTATTTGCTTTGTTCATCTGAAGCTGCCTTCCTTTCTGATGCAGAGCGGACTGTTTGCTAAAATGGGTCTTTTCACTCGTTGCAGAACCCTTTAAATGCTACAAAGCATGGTATTGACACATTTTGATGTCAGGGGCCCCGTATAGGATTTTGGTGTAGATTTCATAATGAATTGTAGAATTTCATTACAATAGTTGAATGTCAAGGTCATCTTTTTCACACAGAGTGTTTTAGTCTCATTATAGCTTTTCATCGTTAAAGCAAAAGACTATTTAAAGTTCAATTTGTATGCCTTAACCAACTCAAAGCCCTGGGTGAACTCTTCTTTATGATGAGCCACCCGTTCAGCTGCTCTGTGGTGGCTTCTAGTAAGTGGACATTCAGTAGCATTGCTCCAATTCCCCTGATGGGCCAAATCAGGAGTAGCAGCTGCACAAGGCTTTCATCACATGCATAATTATTGAGGGATCACTTCTAGGTTTGTGAAATAATTGGTTTATGAAGAACACAAGTACAGCCAAGGCCAAGGAAGAGAATGACTCAAGTTCTGAATGCAAAAATTTGAAAACCTTGTTGCAACGAGGTGGCAGGAAGCCAATGCTAGAATGAATGTGTGTTATTATCAGCCTTTCTCTTTTATGTTGCCAAGCAATGCTTTGCAATAAATTCCACTGTGGCAGAATGCGGCCATGCCTTTTACATTGAAGGAGAGGGTTTGACACATGTAAGTTCATTAAAGCTGCAGTAAGTAACTTGTATAAAAGCAATTTTTTGTCATATTTGCTAAAACTGTCCCTATGCCAGGACAGCAGTACATGAAATATGTAATCTGTGAAAAAACCATTGGTCCCACCTACTGCTCCTACTGCGATTTGCAAGGATCCACCATGCCCACCACAAAACAACCAATCAGAGCCAGAGGAGCGTCTGAGGGAGCGTCTGACATCTGTCAATCACTACTCACACACGCTGCGAACCGCCCCCTCCCTCCGCTCATGCCGCCGGCTGCCGCTCAGTCAAACAGCTCTGTGAGCGGCGTCAGGAGGCTAGTGAAAGCTATGGCGGAGCAACAGCCACCCGCAAAAGAGAAACTGCCCATACCGCCGCCGCCAGCAACAGCATATACGGCTAAGACAACAAATAACCATAAAGCTAATATGGTGATTGTTACAGCAACACTCCGCAGCGCGTACGGTATGTTAGCGACTGTGATGTAGCGGCTGGGCAGAGTTAGCTTGTTTCCAATGCTAAGGTTGACGTTACTGGTTGTCATGGCAGCTGTGCAGATGCCGCAGGCAAGAGGGGCTTGGAGACAGGGAAGGGGAGTGACGTGAACTTGTGTTGGTCCAAATTTTCAGGCTAAGTCTGCTCTCGTCTCCATCTTAGCTACTGCAGCTTTAATAACTAATGCTAATGCATTAGCTGATCCCTCGCTAATTATTTATCCACTATTGGCAGTTTAGCGTTCAAAATCAAATTTATTAATGCTGCAGGACAAACATCGTGTGTATTGTTTGTTTTATGCCTGTGTTTTTTTTTTTTTTCAAGCTAACTTTTTCCATGAAATAGTCACAAAAACAGCCGATCCTGTAAAAAGATGAAGATTTTTTTTTTAGATTCGTTAACATTCATGGAAAAAGCACCTTGTAGCTTATCCTCGTTGCCATAGTTTAGCTGTTATTCCCTCATGTCTAATTTGTAGCTTTGCAGACATGTAGTGGGCAAGAAGGACACCTCTTGAGGATTTCTATTTTTTTTTTTTTTCTCTATCTTGCTCTGCAAACTGTTTGTGCAAATTATATTTGTAAACAATATCTGTAGATTTCTAAATTCTATGTGTGGTTTGGAAATGGTCTAGATATGAAAAATATCTTCTGTGCTACCCATAACACTAAGAATGAGACTTTCTGAATGCTTTCTTTCCAAGGATTTTTATCGTACAGCTGCAGAGTGGGTGGTCAAGCCTTCTTTCATTGTTCATTACAAAATAATTGTGGTTCAGAAAATTACAGTACTTTTGTAACTCAGCACAAGTAATGGTGATTGAGGGTTCAGGAGGCATGTAGGTGTACGTGTTTGTGGGGGTGTGGATGAGTGAAAACCCAGTTATGCTCTCTTCAAATCATCTCTGCTACATTTTGCTCTGATAAATTTCTTTTGTGTCGCTTTGCTTCTTGTTGATACTTCGCATTGTGTTCCATTTTATTTATTAATGTTAAAGGATCAGTGAGTGGGATGTAGTGGCATCTAGCAGTGAGGTTGCAGATTGCAACAATCTGAAAGCCACTCGCTTCACGCTCTCCGTCCAAGCATGTAGGAGAATCTGTGGTGGCACAAACACAAACATGGCAGTGCTACGGGGTGGACCCAAGAGGATGGTGACGCTATAAGATACCCCAGCATGTTTCGTCTACAGACCATGAATGTCTGTACCAAACTTTCATGGCAATCCGTCCAATATTTGTTGACATATTTCAGTCTGTGATGGACCAACTGGCCAATATTGGCATCCTGAGATCAGTATCCACTTTGAGTGAGCAGCTGGACATGGAGGAAGTGTCTCGCCAGGAAAGTGAGTCAGCACCCACCTTAAGGCAGCAGAAGGTGTGAAAGAATACCTGAAGATGTGAATAAAATGTCCCACTTTGTCCCACAGCAAACGCCACCATGTGACAGCATTAACAAGTGAGATAATTGTGGATTTTTCATTGAAGGTCAAGATGCTAAGAGCAGAAAACACACAATGCTCCAGTCTGAGCCTCAGTTGAAATTGTTGGCTGAAGCTTCTGTCTGCCCTCTTTGTGTTTATTAGTAATCCTTCAAGGCTCTTTTGTCACTTAAAGTCTTGATTCTTTCAGTCAAAATATTTGCCATTTGTCTTCGCGTCACTGTTTGCACACGACACTTATTTGACATCTCTCAGTCAGTATGCATTGTGGCATCTTTTTGCTTGTGTTCGACTCATTCTTTTCTCTATTCATCCATGATGACTATCACTGCTCGAGCTACAGTAAGCGCCCACTTCTCAAACTGCAGCATGTGCAGGGGTGATTGAATCTGTCAGAATCCATGGTCATGTAGGATGCTGTCTATCCCGCCTCAGCAGGACACGATTCTTCAATCACTGTCAGACTGCGTCCTGCGAGCGAGAACCACATGTTGTCAGATGAACTTCCTCCAAAGAAACAGACATGACAGCCTCTTTATGGGAGAGCAGTCAAATGCTTTTGTGGAGGTGCAATATAAAAGGCAGCATGTGCACACAAGAGAAAACTGCTGATAAACGGCAACTCGTTAAATCGAATATTGCCTTGAAAAGCTTTTCATTGTTGGAGGGTTAAGAACCCAGAGGGGACAGGAGATAAAAACGATGATCATTCCCCTTGTGTAAGATGTCTGGGGATACGCTGAGCTCTGATTATCTGCGTGTGCCCAAACTGAGAGTGAGTGTGTATTTCTTCATTCACGTTGGCACAGGATTATCTCTGCCTGAGTGACTTCCTGCTCCAGTCTCACTCCAGAAGGACCTGTATTCATTTCCACAGCGCCTATTACCCAGAAATGGAATGAAACTAACTAGCAATTACAGAAAAAACCTTCAAAGCCCAAAGCAGAAACTTTCTCCAAGAAATGGCACATTTCTTTTACTTTTAATTCATACAGGGAAATTCAACAGAGTATCATTATTCTTTTTCATAAGGAAACGACTACAGTTCATTCCAGTGAATTCATTTTATAGCAGGCAGCTCCCTCTCTCAGATGTTGCCCAGTTGGACCAGTGGTAGTAATAGTCGTTTTTGTACCACTTGTTGTAAGTGGGCTGACAGCATTTCCTTCAAAGGGCTGCACCACTGGAAGGAGGCAAGGTGTGTTTGTGTGTGTGTGTCAGTGCAGAGGGGGACTTATGTGAATCAACCTCCTTTTTTTTATTATCAGTCCTTCAGTAATAAAAGCAGATTCATGTATACACTCTCCGGTCTGCAGTTGGTCTAAATGTCAAGTGAGAGGCGCGGACGTAGGATGGTATTTCATGGTGTCAGGATGATGCCGAGGAGGAAGAAGGTGCACATACAAATTGCCATCACTACAATAGTCTGGCAATTTTGCGTTTTACACATGGCAACAAGTATGTATGGACACTCCTGCATAACACTGACTGTAGGATTTTTTAATTTACATGCATACATTAAGTGTCATTATTGCACCGCAACAGGGTGGGTAAATGTATGTTTTCTATGTGTGTGCACGTGCACGCTCATTTGTCTGTTTTTCCCAGAGAGCCAGTAGGAGAGAAGAAAAAAAAACAAAATGGTGTTCGTTTCTACACAGAAAACACTTTCTCTAATTGGCCAAACATGCTGTGTGTTGCAGCAGTGAGCACGAGCGATAGCTGTGGTGGCTCGTTGTTAGCTCCAGCACTCCGCTGAGCTCATTAGAAAGCCACCGTGCAGAATATATCAGGCAAGCAAAATCATAAACCAACAGTGGCTTCACTGCTGAACATTTCCACATGTCTTCCTCAGTCAGCCAAAACTTGTTGTGATGAAAGCGTTTTGATTGACAAAAATATTACTCATATTAATAGAATTAATTATAATTTAAAGTATAAATAATGGATTGGATTGTGTCTCAAAGTTCTTTTAATCACTGAAAATGTACTTAAAGCTGCTATAATCCATATTCTTTTAATAAAACTGTATCACATGACAATGTCTGTTTGGCCCTCCAGCCCACAACTTTAATGTTTTGGTTCGCTCTCATCGTTCACAAGCAGACTTGTGAACACAGAAGACCAGTTAGCAGCTAAAGAGGCAGATACCTCCCTCTCTATCTACTCCTGATAGAGACCAAAAACAGAGGGTTACATTCATCATGAATGATAATGTTGCTCTTTAACTGGTGGATGTGTAAATAGGCAAGTTTGCCACATCAACTTAAAACGTGATAGATAATATGTCAGTGTTGTGTTCACAGCTTGTTTTTGCTGTGGCTAAAAATATCAGCAAATAAAATGTCTTTTAAAAATGGGAGACTCTTTAACAAAGGCTGCATTAATATTACAAAGCTGGCTGATGGCCAACACATTGCTCTGTACTACACTTTTTTTTTCTTGTTTTTTTCAATCAACCACACTGCGTAGTGGTGGAGTCAAATGTGTAGCTGGGATGACGGGGTCACTCTTGACTCCTGATTGGCCAGCATGAGTTACAGCCAGTTTTTGTTGGCATGAATGGATAATTCAAAGAATAGCCTCACTGATTTGGAAGTCGGATAGTGGTCACAGGCGGTCAGACATCAGTTAAAGTTGTTGCAAGGCAAAGGCAGCAGTACTCACAGGCCTTCATTTTAACTTTCTTTCTTGATTTTACATTATGAGAACAATTTTCCTAAAATCACTCAGTACTTCTCCTGTTCTTTGAGCCATTTATATCTCTCTGCTCCCCCTGAAGATACATTGAAAACTCCATTTATAAAGTCAGAAAAATCACCACTTTGTGATGATTATTAGATGCATGGTTCCGGGATATTTGCCTTTCAAATAAAAGCTCTAAATAGCTACAGTATATCAGCCTTTTTGCCAATTTTAGGATTAATTACATAATTAAAAAAGCAGATTGAAACAAACGAAATGTTAGCTGTGAACACCTGTCAGCCCACCGAGCTTGTTTAGGGTCAAGTTCACCTGGTGGATCAGCTCCAAAGCAGACAAACGAACATCATTGACTTATGTTGCTCAATTGTGACTGATCTTATATTAATACTATATGATAGATAGATAGATAGATAGATAGATAGATAGATAGATAGATAGATAGATAGATAGATAGATAGATAGATAGATAGATAGATACTTTATTCTGATTTTAATACTTTATTTTAATTCACAATGAACTGCCTAAATGGACTGCACCATCTGAGACCTCAGTTTCAATAAAATGATAGTTCACAGCATGTATTTGGTGGAGGTCTCAGTTGGTTTTCTACAGTCTGTGCAGTGTTGCAGTGATATTCAACACCCCAGTCTTTAGAGAGAGACCTCTTTATTTTGTGTTCTCACATTTGGGGAGTTGGGGAATCTGTGGCTTGAAAAATGTAACTCCTGTCAGAGAAAGTCGGCACCACTCTGACCTGACGTGATATTTTGATCGAATACTCAATGGACTGATTACTATTTCTGACTAACTGTGCCACTGGAAGATGCAGCAGATGAGACATATGGACGGAGGAGGCAAAGAGCGGTTGGGGCTGAGGCTGTGCTGCTCGTGTAAACCCTGTGGAAGCTTGTTGCCATGGATTTGTAGCCTCATGAACCACCAGTTTATCCAGGGAGTTAGTGGATTCGTGTCGGGATTACAACATGCAAATATAAAAAATTTAAAAAAATAAGACAGCTTACTTTATGAAACACAAGGGGGTAGTTACAGGATACGCTGTGGATAGAGAGCTGTGCTTCTTACACTTCTGTTTCACACCCACAGGCTGTTGCAGACTCTTAAACTGTCACGTAAACATCAGAATCTCCCAGAAGATGCTGGATTTAAGACTCCACACTAACACTTGAACAGTTTCCAAGGCTTCTCTGGCTTCTGATCTCACTTTTAGCCCCCAAAATTGTCACTGCCCCAGAGTTTTCAAGTTTTCATATGAATTCAAAGTCAGCTGGATTGCATAGATACATTTAAAATCTGGTTTATTAATTTTGTTATGAACATAAATCAATCATGCGTCACAATATCAGTCTTTGAACCGATCTGACACCAAGTATGAATAGGACTATTTAAGGTTTTTTCCTTCTGCAACCACAACATTTTATTAGCAATAGCACAATATCACACCTTGTTCAACTACAAAAGGTAATAGAAAAAGTCAATATGAATTGTGCAGGTTCACTCAAGGTAGCAAACAGGTGTGAAGGGTCTCACTCTAAAGTGTATAATCAACCCGCCGATCCGCTAGAGGATAGCATGTCAGTGTCATACTTTGCCTAGGCATCACAAGTACATGTGTGAAGGTGCACTACCAACAGGGGGCGATAACGACAGCAGCGAAGAACTACTGTACTATAAAAGGCAGTAATGTCCACTTCACATAGAAGACCAGGGTTCGATTCATTTGTGAAAAACAACAGTTAAAATTGATTGTTCCGAGGAAGTAATTATTTTATACCAAACACGGCCTTTTCCTAAACGTCCAAACATTTATTATTGCTAATTTGACCACGGAATGATGTTCTTTTCACACCTAGGTGATGAAAAATGTGACACCGACAGGCTGGACTGGCGGGTCTCTGAAACACTTTGGCGTGGTACCAGGTGGGAAGGGTTTTGCTTTGTGGGACACTAAAACTTTCTCTTGGCCTGACTTGCTGTAACAGCAGTGAAGGAAGGCACCCGCCTGATAAAGTAATCACCAGACAGATGGTAATACAAGATTAACTTAACTTTCAATCCAAAGCACAGCAGTGCATATCCCCAAGTTTCCAAAGATACCAATGATGTCGGATGAATTTCAGAGAGACCATGTATGAAATAACATGAAAAATCTACGATCATTGAATGGTGAAGACAAGAAAATCATAATGTTGCTTAATGAAAGGATAATAAAGAGTTCAAATAAGCAGAAGTAGTTTACATCATTGTCATGCAGTGTGGAAAACTCTGAATTTTTTAAATACATATTAAGAAACTTAAGAGGATATTAGGAGTGTCTCTGTGGGATGATCAGGATTATATACGGATCTTCACTCCCAAATGTGCATGAGATTGTGGATGTAGTCTGGTGATCCAGGCTTATTATAGATGGATTCAAGCAGATGGTGGAAGCTTTTGATCATGTGATACAGTGAGAAAAACATGCATAAATGGCAGAAGGAGGAGACACTGATACATGTTAAATGTGTCAGCCGTGGCAGAAGAGAGTACACTTTAGACTTACCAGAGTGTGTCTTGTCCTCAGTCTCATGTTGTGTTTCTGCAGAGGCAACAAACACCACGGTCAGTGTGTGTACAGTATGTGCATCACCAAGCTGGGCTGGGAATAGATGCAGGTTGCTGTGTACTGTATCTGCACTGCAGGGGCTCAAAATCAACTGACTCTATTTCTAACACAGACTGAGATCATTTTCTGCTCTGTGACACTGGCAAGAGGTCAAACCGCCAGACAAAGGAGCTTCTGTTTGTAAGTTTTATCCCCTTACCTGTGAATTTGTGAGACTGGCGGTACCCTGTGGAGTTTTTGACCACTTGTGATGCTGTAGAATGATGTTTTTGTAGGTGGATTCTCATTTTGTTTGCCTCACGTGCATGCCGGAGGACACATTTCACACTATTTTGGGGGTATTGCATTACAAAAAAACACGAGTACTGAAATTACCTTTTTGTTTTAATGAGAAAAGTAATGTGTTAGTTTTGCAATTCAGGTAATCAGATATTTACAGTTAAGTTTTAACCATAAATCCCTGACACATTTAGCTGTTTCAGTTTTTTTCCTACTTCTTGGGTGTATCTGGGTACCAGTATAAGGGACCCAATCCTACGTTGTGTTGGTGCACTGGTGTGGCTCAGTGGGTGAGATGGTGGAGAGGACAGCCTTTAAGTTGAGAAAGTATTTGCATTATTTTGAATTTGTGGGTGAAAGGGACAAGAACATCACAGGGAAATGCAAATTGTGCCCGGGAGACAAGTGTCTGTCAGCTGTGAAGAACTGTACTTCAAATTTGAAGAAGTACCTGCAAGCCAAGCACAGCACCATGACGCTGAGTTAGCCTCTCTTTCTATTTACTTTTACGTACTTCAAGTAATTAAACTTTTTCATTACACTTTAATTGCAAAATAAACAAATAAATAAATGGTATTGTTAATAAAAGCTATTAAGGAGATATTACTATCATACAGTCATACAGTCGGCGACGCTCCCTTTGGA
The DNA here is from genome assembly GCA_037975065.1 of Chaetodon trifasciatus. Taxonomy (NCBI): domain Eukaryota; kingdom Metazoa; phylum Chordata; class Actinopteri; order Chaetodontiformes; family Chaetodontidae; genus Chaetodon; species Chaetodon trifasciatus. The sequence goes on from JBBMOE010000006.1 coordinate 6,259,769, forward strand.
GAATATAACCAACATGCAAAGAATCACAAAGAGGTTTTCATTTTTTTAAAGCAAAACTAGTCTAATAAATTACATTTAAAGTAACATTTGGTCGTAATGTGCAGCAATGTGAAGACCTGCAACCTGGAAAACATGAACGTTAACAAGAAGTTTCCAAAATAATTTATTGCTTTAAAAAATTTTGCTCTACAAATGTTTTGTGAGGAATAAAATGCATTTAATTTATGTCATTCACTCATTAGGCCTCAAGGATATAGTATGATAAGATGAAAATGTCTTGATGCCTCTGAAAAATGCATCTGGGAAGTTGCATCAATTAACAATCAGGCTTTTTTTTTCTTTTTTTTTTTTTAAAGAATAAGTGCAAGAATATGGGTGTATTAAAAGCAGCATAAAGTTCAACATTAAAGAATGCTTGGTAGTCAAAATGCATTGTTTAAGATTTTATTCTAATTGAGTGAGAAGAGCAATATACCAGCAAAACATTAGCATACTAAAATGCTGACAATTACAAGGCCAACATGCAATTTTAAGCAGCTACAGTGTTTAAATCTTAATTTAATGTGTTAGCATTCAATTCGCACTAAACACAACTGCTGAGACTGATAGGTTTAATGAGTTTGCAAGAAGTAAAATCTTGGTCTCCTGGTAAGGCAAGGTGAAAAAATCAGGTGATCACAAAGTCATTAGGATTTGTCCCTTTGCAGCAATGAGTATTTGTACAAAACTTCATGTCAATCCATCCAGTACTTATGGAGATATTTCAGTGTGGACTGACGTGATGGACTGACTGAGGAATAATGCCGTCCTGCAAGCAGAGCTCAGAAGACAGTGAAAAAAAAATCCAAAAATTGACCCCCATTGACAGCGCCTCTAGCCATACTAAATTATTGAATACATATATCACACTAACCTCTGTGATGGCTGGAACTGCTTCTCTTTGGTGAGGCCTCTGATGTCAGATGATAGTGATAGTGATGATGCTTCTCGCCGCTGGTTTTCCAGTTTTGAGCGAGAGTCAGATTTGAAAAGAACTGCTCTCGGTTGCAGGTTGTTGCTTTGCCGCTCAATAGATGCCAATATGTTCAGTTCCTATTGTTTGCTTTTCATGTCCTGAAACCTCTCAGCAAATCCCTGAAGGAATTTTCACACTCACCAACATATTCAGATGTCAGAGCAGGCTTTTGTTCTTGCAGAGTAAGGTTACAGTGTTTCCTCTTTCTGGTTGCACTTACTACAGTTTTAATTTCACCTCAGATGATTTCACATTTGAAAGCAGACAGCTAAGAAGCTGGCTGGAGCTTGAGGTTCAGCTCTGAGAGGTACTTGGTAATGTCCACCCTCAAGGCCAAATCATGTATAGTTTCCACATTGGGTTTTCTCTTCGTCTCTATAAATTATCTTCTCTTCTGAATGGGGTATCAGCTTCTTAGCTATTAAGCTGCTTGTTGGACATCTAAACTCTGCCAGAGACTTTTAACTTTATCCAACTACATCTGTCCTTGTAGCTCATCTAGTTTAGCGTGTTTCTGAGCTGTTATGCAGATTGGGTTTTTCATCACTTCAACTCCGCCCCACAAAACTAACATACTGGCTTCCCTTTTAGCAAAAAGCAAATTGTTTGTCCATTTCTCTTGGAAAGCCCGACACTCTGCATCTAAATACGTTTTGTTGACAGGTGCCATGATGCATTGATATAATATCAGCTGCTTCTTGTGCTGTTGTCACGGACCTCTCGGAAGAACGTTTTAGTCTACTATTTTATGTTATTTTCTTTATAGCTGAAAAAAGTAATTGCTTTTCTTGTATTTATGAATTACCTCCAAGGCAGGATTAAACTGTCTCACAAGCAGTATACAGCCCAGAGGTCGGAGGCTCCCCACCCCTGCACTAGACCAAATACCCAACCAGGGATTTGAAATGAATTAAAACTAGATTAGTTTCCAGTTGACTGTGACTGAATTCAGGCAAAGAAGTGATGCAAGACAAAACAGATTACAATTTGTGATTTCCTCTCAAATCCACACAGTGTTCAGCAGATCTCAGCTGGAACACACTGCAGGAAAAATACTAGATATTCATTGTCAGCATGAAATGTATTCAAAAGCACCATCTGCACAATCAAGCTGAATTAAATTATGTGTATTAAAACTGCCAGAATTTAGTATTTGGTATTTTGCACAAGATAAGATAAGAACATCTTTCTTGAGTTTTCTTGTTTTAAACTCGAGGCTTTTCACAGCAGCAGCACATAACGAAAGTGTTGATTAATCTTGATCAATGTCTGTCCACCCCTGTGCCTCCTCTTTTCACTTCAGAGGTGATAACCAGGTGAATGAGTGACATTCTGTCAAAGCAGAATGGCAGATCAGATCTGCTGGAGAATGTGCGAGTGTTGGTGAGAATGACAGCTGGTTTCTCATTTCCTCTACTTGCTGACACATGTACCAACAACACCTCAGGAAATACAGCAGTATTACACATACTGTAGTGGTTGCGAGCTGCAGGGGAGGTGATTGTGCTGCTAGAATTACATCACATGAGATACATCCAGTGGTGGAAAGAAACAAAGCCCTAATTTACTCAAGTACTCATCAACTCTGAGGCGCTTCTTTACTTGAATATCTTTATTTAACGCTGCCTTAACCTTCAAATTTTCTAAGGGAAACTTGTACGTCTTGCTCAGCTTCATTTTCTTTTAACAAAGATTCAAATGCATTTATTACGAGTAGATTTTTTGTGGTATTATGATATTGATATTTTCAGTTAAAGCTGCACTGATCAATATTTCTATATTAACATTAGGTCAAATGATACAAATAGCGACTAGCTGGTGAACCTAGTGGAGCATTTAGCAGCTAAATTGTATATTTTTTGTCTTTTTCTATTTTCTTGATATTTTCCTACAGGAGCTCCTGAGGACCAAAATAGAGGCAAGAAGGACAGTTAATATTGAACTTCATCAGATCATCAGAAACATATTCACTATACAGAATGTCACTTTTGTGTTGTGAGATTGTTCTGCTTCTCCCAATAATTGGTTATTGCAGATCAAAGTGAAAGAATAATTCTTCCAGCATTGATTCACTGATCAATTGATGTGCCGAAATTAAATTAAAGCTCCGGTGTGCAGGATTTTGGTACCTAGCATTGCGACCAACTGAAAACACCTCAGAGACAGTGTCTGATTTGTCTGTTCTGGGCTGCTGTAGAAACATGGCGGTCTCCGTGGAAGAGAACCGGCTCCCTCTGTAGATATAAAGAGTTCATTCTAAGTTAATGAAAACACAGCAGTGCTTATTTTCAGCTGATTAAACACTAATGGAAACATAACTATTAAAAAATTACATTTCTGCCAACAAATCCTAAATCCTACACAGTGGACCTTTAAATGACAAAATTATGTTTGTCCATGTCCTGTGGAGCGACAAGCTTTTTCTGACGTTTGGCCAAACAAAATCATTGCAAATAACTGTTGAAAATCAAATCTGTTTACAATGCTACTGTCATAATGGATAATAAATCAGACCCAAAAGGAGAATGAGGAACAGTGTGCAACAGTTTATTGAACAGTTCAGTGCAGTCAAATGTGTAAAAACCAGAGGAGCTGAGCCAGGTGGGCAGTGGAGAGTATCGGACAGATCATGGACCATAGTGGTGAGGCAGAGAGAGTTGGCAGGATATCCAGGTGGTGAGTGGTAAGAGGTTTTCGGACAGAGACAGAGCAGAAGTGTGAGATTAGGAGAAGCAATTATCAGGCAAAAACACAACCGGTAACAGGAGCAGAGGTAAGAGCCGAGACAAAGTAGCAAAATGGGAAACAGAGCAAAGAGCCGGGGTTTATGAACTGTAGGGGTTGATTGTCTGACGAGTCTCAGGTGTGCAGGTGGGCTGGAGGGATCAGGGAGCCACGCCCAGCTCAGCTCAGACAATGACACACACCAAGAGAGAGAGAGAGAGAGAGAGAGGGAGAGATAAAACATGAAGGGAGGGGACACACATAAGAAAGAGAAGAAGAAGAAACGTACTTTTATTATCACACACAGAGTTTAGTTGCACACTACACACCATGCTTCCATGAAATTATTTTCTCCACATTTAACCCATCCTTGGTCAGTCCTTCCTCTGCGGCAGACCAGGAGCAGTGGGCTGCCAGCCAACAGCGGCACCCGGGGACCCAACTCTCTGTTGTCACCATTAGTCAGGTGGTGCTCCTTTAGTGGGGGTATTTTATGGAGGATATCCCAGGTGAACACGAGGAGAACATGCAAACTCCACACAGAAAGGCCCCTTTCCTCAAACAGCAGGTACGGAAGGCATGGTGGAGGACACGCCCCCCAGCGCCCACAGCTGGATTTGAACCGGGACCCTCTAGCCTTGAGGCGACAGTGTTACCGCTTGTTCCACCGCGCCACCAAAGACAGGCACTAGAAAGAGAAGGACTACAGCTAGGGATAGGGTTTGGTTTGGTGAAGACACAGACACAGCTTGGTTAAGGTCTTGGTTTGGATTAAAATAAAAAATTTGAGCAAACATTGTGTTTTGGGTTAAATTGATTCCTTTGTTAAGATCACCGGGCCTTCGTCATCATGCAGTAATAATCACACAAAGAAGGTTATTGAATGGTGGTGGTCAGACTTTCAAAGAAACAACAGACAGCTTGAAACCCTCGAACGAATGTCAGTGTTAAAGTCTGACGTTTTGTTGACTTCACCCTCATCCTTATATGGACTTTTTTGCTCCGTAATAACACCTGACTTCCTCCTTTCCTCCTGTCAGCCATTAGACATCTTTGCCGCTCGTGGATAAACATGTTATTCTGGGACGCTTCCTGAAACAACTGATGCTGTCATTCTCCTTGGGAGGACGGTCTCTCATCATTTCCGAGTTGTGGAACGTTAAAAGTAGTTGCCTTGTCATATAGCAGCAACTCAAAACCTAGTCTATGTTCTTAGTCCGGTGGCTGTTTTGCCACAGTGTTCGAATTAATTTGTTTTTTCGTCTTTTTTGTGATCTGTCGTTGTTGGAATGCACTGAGCTTTGACAGCTGTTGCAATGACAGGTGGAGGACAGACTGAGAAGATGCAACACTCAAGCACACTCTGCTGCAATTCACAGTGTGCAGCACTGGTTATACAACCACCTGAGGTAGAAATGACCAAACTGTACTTTCCCAAATATCCCAAATATTTACTTAGAGGTAAAGTTTATTCATGAAAAATTATTTTTTTTGCCACCACACAAAAAAGTTAAATTAGCTCCAGCATTGAAGCCCAAACAGAAATGGAGGAGCTGCAGCTTATGGCAGTGTCTTCAGTTCTCAGCTAAAATGTTGTTGCTTTCAACTCAACACTTTTTGGAAGGGATAATTAAATGTCATGTCGTTGTTACTTTTAATTGTCATCCTTGGTTTCACTGCAGAGTGAAGTCAAGTTCTGGTACTTTTTAGCATAGAAACGGGGAAAAGGGTATTTTTGTCATCCAAAAAAACATCACCGTGGGTATCAGCTGCAGTCTGCGCATGAGATTTCTTCTTCCTCTTTCATCAGTTCATTGTTGTCATTATCTCCTCCTAGATTCCTTCCTTTCGCTGCCTCACTTCCTCTCAACATTACATCAGCTTACCTCCCCTCATTCCTTTTCTCTCCCAATTTTTTCCAACTTCAAAATATCTCCTGTCTCCCACTCCTCGTTTACACTTCAAAGCCTCTCAGTCTTAGCCATGAGCTTATTATTATTTTGTAAATCAAGTGCCCTCAAGTGTTTCTGCTGCCTGTCAGGGCCACAGATAAGCTGGAAACAATGATCCCTGGACAGAGTCTCGTCAACTTGAAAGGATCAGATAATCAAATGAGCCTGTTGACATATGGACATACTCTTTGCATTGCACTGGCTATATTTATATTGTTAAAATGTAATTTTCGTGCAGTTTGCAGCCTTATACTTATCAGTGCATTTTTTATTTCCTGTGTGTATAGCACAGCCTGCATGATAGGGTGCTATATAAATAAATGTCTTGCCTTTTCTGGTTGCCTCTTATGTGATCTAATGTCATTTTACTGGACTGTTTTGACACTGGGCTTTGTTGAAGGAAACATTTTGAAAGTATGGACTGGAGCCTGAAGCCACTTTCAGCTTGACTGACAGCCAAATGCTTGCTTGAAAGGTTTTATCCAAAGAGCGCAGGTGCTTGCTTATAGTAAAACCACACTCCACTGAACATAAAGATACATTTGATTAGAGGAAAACTTCAACTCCTCTCTTTGTTTGCTGTTAAAGAGATATTGTGTTAATTGAATGCAGTTTTTTTATTCATCATTCCAGCTCCTTAGATGTTTGCTGTTCTCATTCCTTGTCTGCTGTCACTGAGATTTCTGTAGAATGAATGTTAATCAAAGTTCCTCCCCACTACAGTGGATGTTTTAATAAACCTGTTATCTTCACACAAAACTGAGCCTCACATATTTCATGAAGCTGAGTACATCCAGAGGAAGGCTTAAACTGCTATCATTACATCCCATCGTTTACACTGTTTCCCCTCAAATGCAAATACATTAGGCGGAGAAGCATGTCTAACATGCACATGCACATCTACAGACAAAGAGATGCAACAGGAACAAAGTGTGAAAGATTTTTGGGAAATCTGACTGTCGCTGTCACCTGGAATTAATTGTTCTGATTGGACAGACCCCAAAATAAATCATTCCTCACAAATTACGCTGCAAAACTTAATTTAAACCATTTCATGCAACCATGTCAAGCTTTAATGAATCCAACAGCTCTGTTACTCTCTCTTACTCTTACTTCTTTGATGGACAGCTGCTCCCACAGCAGCCGCTGATTTGAAATTGGAAACTCAGTCTAATTATCAGGTTAAGTGCTGTCAGCAGGAATACTAACAATTTCCCATTGATCTGGAGCCTTGACGTTATGTGCTCAAGGCATAGATTATCACAGTCGCTGTTTCCTTGCTGCTCTTGTCACCATGCTGAGAGCTTTAAAATTTGAACTCAACTTTCTGTTATGTGTTAGTGTATTGACTTTTCTCTGGCATCAATTTAAAGCCTCTTGTTCATAAATGAAAAGCTGATCTTACATATTGAGCCAAAGTCCTGGCAATGACTCTGCACCCAAGCTGGTGGCAAGGTGCTGCTCAGACCATTATTCGTGTAATACAGCCTGAGGGCTCTGGATCGGGTCTTGACTGCATTGTAATGCACATTGGCATAACCTACACGCTCAGCACATTTACTGCAGTGATCAACTGGTCTTGTTGCCATGTGGATGAACACTGCAGTACTACAGCTGGAGTAAGTTTACAACACTGTATGTCGAGTAGAGGTTGTAAAGTATCTTATTTCCCCCCTGGGATACATCCAGGTATCTCCTCCTAGCAGCTAAGGACTCAAAGGTATTTTCATCACTCCATTTATTCATCCTTTTAGCATACAGGGGCTCTGAAAGCTTTCCTTCAGATCCATGAGCTCATCTCTCCGTGAGATGCTTTGATTGACAAGTGATCTGCTGCTGTGCTCTCTGTTGTTGCCATGGTGACTCACTAACTTTTGGCATAATCTATTATCAACGAGTGTGTTTTATTTGTTTCCCTTTTTTTCACTCAAGGCAAATGAGTCTTATTTCACCCCAGTGAAGCATTTTATTAGTCAGTGTGGAAAATGACATCAGGGAAGCGCCTGTACAGTGGAGTGATGGCACAATGGGAGCTACAATTCAAAATCAATCGGCTGCACACATGCTGCACAATGCAACAGATAGTCTTTCATGTGACATGTTTTCCTGACAAGTGACTTTTTACTGCAAAACCCTCATACCTCCATGAGACATACATCATGTCATGTCGTGTTTAAACATGGATGACGAATTTTTTGGGAGCCAACCTGGAAATTGGAATTGAAATTGAAGACAAAAAAGCCAACAGGATTTTTCATCTGGATGGAGGAGAAAATAAAATGTGGCAACCAAATTTTAGGATGTTTCCTTCAGCAAGATAGTCTCCACAAATGAACACCACTTTTAGGATTTTTGAAGTGTAAATGCAATTGTTAGAAGTAAGTACGCTATACATGAACTACACCACGTTCACATGACTTCAGTGTCACCACCACTTGGTTCCTACAACACTATACTACACATACTTTTCTGAAAACTGATAAATCTACAAGTTGGAAAGTTTGAGTCAGAATAGTTTGAAAGAGTGCAAGTATAAAAACAATGAAGACCCGCTTTAAAGACCCATCAACTTCAAATTGAGGGAACGGGAAGTTCAACAATGCTCATTTCTGCACCTTAGCCGAGTAGATTTAGTTGCCTTAAACCTACGTTCCTTGTTTTATTGGGCACTTGGGGCGGCGCAACAAGCTGGCATAAGTTTTCTCCACCCTTTTGCCTCCATTTATTGTATATTTACTGGCAAGCAGTGCACAAACAGGTGTGTAGTACGAGGGGCTCCCTTGGATTTGCTGCTGGTTGTTGCAACAAAAAAAGTTAATAAACTCCTCTATAATCTCTACAACCTTTCTTTTAAAAAATACTTAATTAGATGGGAACATTAGAGAAGCACTATTGATAAAAAGTCCATTATTTTACCTGCATGTGTTCTTCACCACATGGACAGTTGCTGCAGAAGAAAATGCTGTGAAACTACTGACAAAGCATGTCTGAACATAATCTATAATGACACTATAAACCTAATGTTACCCAGTATGTCAAGATTTGACATTCTTAGTGTTTAACCTTTACTTGTTGCAGATATAATACAACTTTTAGCTCGTGAGCATACTCTAAATAACCTGTTCCCATCCACTTGAATAGTTCAGGAGGAGGCTGCCAAGAAAACTTGTGTGTTATGTGGAGGTGAAGGCTGCCATGAAGGTAAATAGATAATGAAGGCAAATTAATTGTCATTCCATTTACACAGCTGCATATTTAGTATCCTAAAGTTTTGAAGGGTCCTCATAGACATCAAACAGTTTGTTGTCAGCAGCTTGAGTGTGTACCGAGCAGTCACTTCAGCTCCTTTCAAATGCAGTTCTTTGCGGAGGTGGCCTTGAAGGCAACAACAGCAGTTGAGGGAAGTAGCAGAGCTGGAATATGTAAAATGGTGAATAAAATGAGTCTCTTCAAAGGTAACATGATTAGGGAAAAGATGCATTTCACTGTACAGGCCCTTCTGTGGTGCGTTGAGGTGATCTGTGTACAATCACACAATCTGACCAATGATCTTGAGTTCATGCTGCTACTCTTTGAAGCCTTTTAGTTACAGTCGGGATCATCAGGGCAAATTAGCCTTCATTTGGCCCTTCTCTCTGATCTCTGTGTCTCGTCCCTTCCTTTCTCTATCAGCCCTCGGAGACCTGCTCTTTTCATCACCAGGACTGTTTGATCTGAGCCTCTGAGCTCTGGTCTTCACTACACAGAAAAAGACTCACAAAGAGAGGGAGAGAAGACTCATTGTTTTCAAATTTTATTGTGCTGCCCATTTTCTACTGATATTTGTTTTATCATCTGTGTAATTATCACTCCTTTTAATTTACTTGCTGTGTTGCTTTTATCATCCCAGCGCTTTGAATTTAGCAAAGGAAAGCCACAGGCACACTGAAATGTAACGCTCTCTCGTGCTTCCTGCCTTCCTGTCACTACAGACGAGACCGGGCCTGCATATTAAAACCAGAGCTGTCCTACAACACTGGCTTGTCTGGTGCTTATCAACGTACCACTGACAGACCCTGTGCCTGTCAGTGTCGGCCTTTCCTGTTTAATCTGCCCCCATGGCACCATCAAAGCATCAGTTGGGGGCATGGATGGCCTATAGGCCCAGTGGCTCAGTCAATGCCATGTGGGCAGAATGAGCCTTGGCTGACCATTTGGTCTGGCTCTTTTATTGACACCGCCAGTTAAAAAGCTGGAATATCAAATATGATTGAGAAAGACTGAGAAATTGCCAGATGGGGATTAACTTTTGAATTAGACAAACAGTGAGGATTTTAATAGACTTAAAACAATTCTGTAGGTCTGAAGGTAAAAAGAAAACAAACCAAAAAAAACAATGTATTAACCTTTTTTGGACACTTGGGGGCAGCAGAGCAATCTATTAACCACTTAATATGTGCAATATTATTGCTTTGTTTACAACTTGAAGAAGAAGTTGATGTGAAGATTTTATTAACTACTTGCCTGTTTATACACTCAGGGCTCACAGAGTAACATTGACATTCATTTCTTTTGTTTCAGTCTAAACCAACTCATTATGAAATACCTGACTCTTTATTTTAACCAGCTAGTCGCTAACAGTGCTGTTTCGTGCTGGACAGGTGGCATACGTTTGAGTTTTTAGGAGCTGGTAGAGACCAAAATAGAGCTAAAAGAGGAGTGAACATTGGACCAACATGTCTTCATACCTGGAAGACTGAATAAGCCAATGATTGCCAATGTCTGCCAAAACAACATGAGAACATTGGAGAGTACCAGGCTTACCAGACCTTTGTCGTACCGGTCCTTCATCGTCATGTGGATCGTGTGAAATAGTGACAGTTTTTTAGGTTTAGACATCAAAAATACTTGGTTAGGTTTAGAAAAAGATCGTGGTTTGGGTTAAAATATTTTATTGTTCTGTGTGCGAAGTAACTTCAGTACGTTATGTAAGTTAAACATCCACCCACCACACCTCCTCCACATGTGGACTTTCTTGCTCTCTACACTGCGTCACCTGACTTCCTACTTTGCTCCTGTCATGATAACTACAGCCACAAGAGGCCGCCTAACAATAAACATAGATCTGGGCCTTAAAAACCTACACACACAACCTGTGTGGTGAGAATGGGCTGAGTTCACTGTTCATAATGTGCCACTGTCTCGATTGGCTAAAAAAATCAGCTATTGAAGATTTAAAACAAAAAAAACACCACAACAATTGTATCAAATGCAGTTTTGAGAACAAAAAGAATGAATCGATGGCTTTGAGTCTCCCCCTTGCCTGCAGTGTATTCCATGCACTTAAAGAGCAAAAACGTTCTTCCATTTTTAAAGAGGTGTGTGAAAACCAAGTGACCCACCTGGCGATATAGTGCTGCCTCTCACACATTGGCTCATTTGTCGCTCAGCAGAATGGAACAGGTAAACAATTTAAACTGCATCAGGCACTATTGTATGAACTGTTGTCAGCCAGGAGGGGATAAACACACCTGAGAGCTTTTTGAGCCTGATTCTACACTTTAACTTTCATGCTGCTGCCTGCACATATTAAATTATCTTTTATTGTATGTGAACAGCTGTCAGTAAATGACAAGCCTGAGTGGATCCAGATAAATAAATACATGAAGTTAACCAGCTTTATCAGTCAGACCGTCAGGAGCCTTTCATCATCTTTTGCTTGAGCCTGCCAACAATAAATACCCTGATCCCATGTAATGATTTTTCCCTCTAACACCAGCTCTAATTCCTCTGTGTAATGAACTGTACACAGACAAGCCTGTCAACAGGAGTGACGGCAGGGAGAGCGGTGGCCCTCCTGAATTTGCTGCTGTAGTTATGAACACCAATCAGGAACGATCTGGGTTTTATGGGATCAGAGGTTCTCTCTCTCTCTGCATCTCGTGCTTGCTTTCTCCTTGTCTTTCTCTTGTTTTGTGATTCTCTCAGTGCTTGTAGCCCCATAGCCTCCTGGTGGTCAGGTGAAGCAAGAACAAACAAGAAGGAAGCAAGTGGGTAACCTTCATCACCTTGAAACTAGATACACAGGCCTCATTTTGTTGTCTTGAAATTGACCATATCTTAATTAAGATGCACCCAGTTTTAACCCTGTAGTCTTGTTAAATGTTAAATGTTAAAAGGTTGAAACGCAAAGTAATATACTGAAGAAGCCATGTCTAAAAATTTTATTTTCAAGAGCAAGCTAATATTTTTAGCTGCCCATTCTAATAAGAAGAGTAAGGTTAAGTACAGTTTTAATGTGTCTGGGGAAATCAATTAATGATAAATGCAGAAAATAATAATAATCTTATGTTTAAATTCAAACACACTCACTTGTCTTGTCTTCATTAGCAACATTAGCATTCATTAGCGCTACAGGAAAAGTCATAGTTTCACCAAAGTCGTTGAGATTCGTCATCTGGGGAGCATGAATATCTGTGTAAAATTTCATGGCAATCCATTCAGTTGTTGATGAGATATGTCAGTCTGGACCAAAGTGTTGGACCCACTGATCAACACTGCCGTGGCTGCAGTCACAGCTCCAGCAGTCAGTTGGCATGGCGGCTCAATGACTCCCAACTTGAAGACTGCGGATGAAAACCTTCTTGAGCAAGACTCTAGAGGAACATACAGGTATACGAGCCTGTGTGAAGTTTAGTTAACAGGAAGAGCACTTGTCTTATTCATTCATTCGTCTTCTATACCCGCCTATCCCTTTCCCTACCCCTGGAGCCTATCCCAGCTGTCAACGGGCGAGAGGCAGGGTACACCCTGGACCGGTCGCCAGTTGATCGCAGGGCGACATATACAGACATACAAACATTCACTCACACACTCAAACCTAAGGGCAATCTTAGAATAACCAATTAACCCAATGAGCATGTTTTTGGTCTGTGGGAGGAAGCCAGAGTGCCCAAAGAGAACCCACGCAAGCACGGGAAGAACATGCAAACTTCGCACAGAAGGGCCTCCGCCAGGGATCGAACCGGCGACCTTCTTGCTGTGAGGCACATGCACTACCTGCTGCACCACCGTGCCGCCCCGCACTTGTCTTATTTTAAGTCAATTGTTTTAAGATTTCAAAAAGAAAGCTCATGTTGATGTTTTCAGTTGTATTTTTTTTTCACAGGGCATTTATTGCAAACTGTCACAGTTATCAAAAACAATTGTTACATTTTAACAGAAATGCATTTTTTTCTTCCATGCAGACCCTAACCGAGCATGACATGCAGATAAAGATGTTTGACGCCCGTAGGGCACAGCCCTTCTTCAGCAAATGAGGGGATGGATGGAAACTCATAAAGCTTGTAGACTTACACAAGTAAATGCCCTGCCTTGGTGCCTGTTGCCTAGCTACCGCCTACATCCATCCTGTATGATTTTTATTCTATTTATTTTCTTTTTTTTCTCTTTTCTTTTGCAAGTGCAGTGAAGACCTGAATGAAGCTGATTACATAACACGCATGTGTGCACCGTGTACTGGACGTGTGTTCGTGCGTCGTTGTTTTATTCTGTCTGTCCTTTCACAGGTTTTCCCGATTAATATTTGTTTGCTCTCTCCCATTTAGTTCACACTGAATGTTTTGCATCACAATTGTCCACAGAGCGGTGATGCAAAATTTCACTGTGCATCAGGAACAGGCTCGTTTTTAAGGGACTGCCGCATGGTGCACAGCACACGAGGCTAATGATGCTGAACTTTATGTGTTGAGACCATTTTCTCAGTGGAAAACAATGCAAGCACACAGCAGCCTGAGAAGACAGATTTCGTAAGGATTGAAATGCCACTTCAGACTTGAGAGACCAACGAGTGCTACTTCCAAATATGTCTTGAATCTAAAGCAGTGTTACGTCCATACTGCCAGCACTTTCAATGTTATTTCTGTTTGTTTTTATGATTTTATCATATCTGCTCCATCATAGGCCCATGTGTCACTGTCACTTTTTTCCTGTCAGTGCTTTTCAACAAAGGCATCTATCTGTTAGATTTACTTATCCGTCGGCGAATTTTGCCATTCAGTTGATTTGTCCTTCAAACCGTGAGCGCTGCAAAGAGCAGAGGAGAGAAATCACAGAGTCACAGAGAGCAGTATGCCAGCAGCAGTGATGACTATGTAAAGACAGAGGGCGAAACTGGGCCCGTGCCACAGTTGTATATGGATTGTAAAATAAAAGTCCCTTTAAACATTCAGCATGCTGTGCAATAAATATATTAAGCAAGTCCAATAATGCCTGTGTGTTTTTCAGAAGGAACAAAGAGACAGTGTGTGCTCACGGCTGAGGCTCAGTGGCTGAAATGTGGCTGTTGGGTTCAAGAGAGATGGAAGAAATCGAGTTCCCAGCTGGAACGTCACAGTAGGTTTACGCTCATTTCATTCCTTTCTCTTTGCTGCGCTGCAATCATTGCTCACGCTCTGCGCTGAGTTAGAATTTCTGGTTATGTTAAGTGGTGCATGTATGTGGTTTTTGCACTATTTGGCGCCAGTTGCAAGGACATTTGAAAACTTTTGATGGTAAATTGGATGTTTTCTGCATTTTCAAGACATTGAATGCAACTTTCATACAAAAAGGACGGAAACTTGGAGCACTCATTGTGAATAATAGGTTAGCTGCTGGTTTAAATTCCTTGCCATTTTCCTTGATAAATAGAGCAGAGTTAATGACGATTTTGTGTGAATGAAAGCCTTTCATGCCTTATTTCTCCTTGTTGAACAGCTCCTCTGCTCTACTGTATCTTCTCCTTAGGAAAAAATGGGCTCAGCATATCATCTCTTATATGAGAGAAATATGAAAAGCATTTGAGGAGAGACAGGATCTCAAAAGTCATAACATTTGACAACAAAGTTAAGTGGTCCTTGCGATAATAAACTGAGAGCTGTAAATTAATGTGGGGATAATATCATTTAACCAGCAAATGTTTGACGCTGACATTTACTTAATGAGGAGAGATAGTAATCTGCGGGAGACGAGGAGAGCAGATTCAGGATCCGCTCTTGTTCCCTCCTATGGACTGTTAACCTTTGCTGTTCGAACAGGGTTGTTGAATATTTTGATGAAATTAGCCCTCTTGGATGCTTTTGGGCAGTGTTTGTGCTGCGTTTGGTGAGTCAGGCGCAGCTCTGGGCAGATGGTGGTCGGAGCGGTACATAAGGTACGCTTGATATTCATCAGGAGAGCTGACCTCTGCCATGACGCATTCAAGCATCCAACAAACCTCACTCAGAGTTCACCCCTGCATCAGAAATGGAAGCAGAAGCTCAAAAACAATACAAAAGCCATTTTTCAGCTCTCAGTCTGCCGCCACTGCCCCTCTCTCATGGTTTAGTTGGGTAAAAACAGCGATATTCTGACAAAATTCACTTAGAGTGTTCATGTAGGTTTGGAGAATGAACACCTGTGCTGATCCGAGGTCAGTTATTTGAAGAATTTGCTTCAATATCGCAGGGTTGATATTAAAAGTAAAACGCACACGCCCACGCTCAGCCCTGAAACTCTTCCGCAAGTAAAAACCTCAAGCTGCAGTCACTTAAAGTTTTGTTTGCTGATAAAGATCTTTGACATCTGGAATAAACCACTTTTTGCTTCACGCTGCATTAGCTGCTGAAAACTTGTTTACTCAATGACGGCAAGTCTAAATTTTTGACTTATTTCTCTGTAAATCAAAGGAATATGAAGGCTGATTTGAAATATGAGTGCATTGTTACTTATACTCATTTATAGGCAACTGGTAAGATTTATGAGATTATATGGTTAAACAGCACACTCTAAGTCACCAAACAGAATTATTATATCAGTGGACGTAATTGGCCTTTTTGGCTTTGTCAACAGAGAAGTCAATTTTCACAGAAATTTCACAGAAATAATTGTTTTGTTGAAATTGTTAACGCTCAAACATTCACATGGTTCACTGGGTGCTCAAGGACACATGGAAACACACACACAAACACACACACTGTGTCTATCCATTAAAGGCTGCCAAACTGCTAATGAACAGCCAATTAAGTTTTATATAAACTGTGTCTTGGCGCTGTTTATTGCAGCTTTATGTGGTGTAAAGGGTTGTGACCTTTTTTCAAAAAGTCAAGCGCACACACATATGTGCACACACACATTGGCAAGTTTATTGCACATCTCGTTTTCACGCATGCACACAGACACACGCAAACACACACACAGTCCACCTGGTACACTGTATGAACGGATGTGATACCTGTGAGAATGTGTCACCGCACTCAGTTCCCACTGCATCACTGGATGGGATCAGTGTGTGTGTATGAGTGTGTGTTTGTGTGTCAGTGTGTGCGTCTGTGTGTGTGTGGTGGGGAAGGAAATATCTGTGTTTGCATACGTCTGTTTTTGTGGTGTTAAAAACATGTTTTATCGTCTGTCGAAGAGATGAGACAAACAGTCAACACTGAAACAGTGTATTTACTTGTGTGTGTGTGTGTGTGTGTGTGTGTGTGTGTGTGTGTGTGTGTGTGAAGGGGAGGGAGGATGAGGAGGGGGATCTAGGACAGGTGCTTTAAGAGAACCCCTTTGACTAATGGTCTCTTCACTAATTAAGTTTAGGCTCTTTATGTGCATATGTATGTGTGCGTGTTAGTGTGTGTGTGTGTGTGTGTGTGTGTGTGTCTACTTGTCTATTCCTGGGAAAGGTTTGCCTTTTCCACTCTCGCACCCTTTGATTATCTTTTTTTAAACCATCCAAAAGCACATTCAGTGTATTCAAGTCTGAGCCACTCGCTTTGAAGCTTCCATTTGCTGTTATTTTAAAACATAGAAATTAAATATATTATGACACTTGGCCATTTTCTTCTCAGATACCACGGTTGCAATATGTGCAAGTGTTTTGTTTTTCTTCCTTCATTTTAGCAGATTCACCTCTGAAACAGTTTAGAGCATCAGGGAACAATAGCAGTCTGAAATAAAAGTAAGGATGATATTTGTCATGATAACAATAGAACTGTTTTAGATTCTTGTCAGCAGCAGAAAGAAGTGTCACTGTGGAACCAATTCAGGGTGAGATATATCCATTACTCATAACTAACCTGTGCAACTTAACAACTATATTCACCACATCAAAGAGAGACAACACTGACCGCACCATGTCTGATCAGTGCGTCCGACATAGAAACCAATGGTGATGTTTTAACGCAGATTTTCTCGATCGTAGTCGTCTTTTTTGTATATTTGTTGCAGCTACAGCTACTGTTGCATCAACTTTGAGTCATCTCAACAGGCTGTTACACCATCAGTGTCTTACATGTAAGGCTGATCCGCACATTTGTCAGTTTTACCAAAATAATGGCGTGCACACATGGAAATGAAAGGAAAAGTATGAGCAGAGAGAGAGACACAAAACCTGCCTGTTGTGTATGAATCCCTGTTCTCTCGTCATTGTTCGCTGTTATTTAACTGTTATGAAGAATTATTAGCCTGATCTTTTCATGTAAAGTCAAAATTGCTGCAGAATAACTTTAATGACCTGCTGTTAAATTTTGGGAGATGTACACCAGGGTACAGATTGATATAAAACAGAGGTGGCTCAGTCTCTATGTGTAAAAATAAGCCTGCATTCGCCAGCAGGGAGGATGGTCTTTAGCCTGAGTGGGAGTTGTTGGCTGAAATGAAAGAAGAGAGAGAAGTATTTTAAGGATGATACTGCTGCTGGTGAGATTTTTTTTTTCTTTTATTGTCGCACACCATTACATTCAGTTGTCTTCTTCATATCAGGGATTCGGTTTGTGGTTCTTTCAAACCTGCTCCGGAGAAATGAGATTTGTTGAAGTCCGGTTTGATTTGCTCGGCTATTTGTCACAAAGGCTTTCTTTATCAGCGCTCAGTGTTACTGTGTTTGGTTTTAATCAAATGGCTGATAGAAGATTCACATCCATCAGCACGGCATGTTGAAAGAGAGATTGACTCCATGTTATCAGGATTTGGATTTATATTTGGACTTTAACAGCTGTAAATGTGACACGTTTTAGCTGTAATTAAGACGTTTCTTTGAAGATTCTGTCTTTATGTGTGAGTCAAACTGGAGTTCATAGACAATCAAAAAATAAAGGAACTTAAAGGGACGGTTAACAAACCGTTTTTGAGGGGAGACATTGCCAAGAAGAGCAAGTGCATCCAGACCAAATTTAAACTGCAAGCTTAAGCAAGTTGAATCGTGCCTGCCACCCACAAGCTATTTTCCACCTGCTGCCCACCTACGTCAACAATAGTGAAGCAGAGTCCAGGATAAACACAAACACAAACAGACACAACAGAGTGCACATGGTGGCTACACTCCTGAGATTAACCTTCATCCTCCCTGATGAGACCTTTTGTCGTCACCTGGAGCGCTCTACATCCAACACAATATGGACACCGTACTGAAACAATGCTCACCCATTATCTCACTCTGAGATAATGCAACATAATTTTTTTAATTGTGGGCTAAAGAGGCAGGGCTAATGCAGCGCTCCTGACCTACAGGTCAGACTGGGTCTATCCAACAAAAAACATCCAATTTACTCTCAAAAGCTCCTGCAAGGCAATTAAATGTCTGTGTTAAAACAAATGTGTTTTTCCAAGTCGTGCTTAGCCTTGGTCGAGGAGTACACTCCAAAAATAAAGCATCATCTATTACCACATAAAACTACATCTTGGTTATTTTAATGAGCATTCACTTTGCTTTCCCATTGCAAAGACAACACAACCCTGTAATCAGGGAGAGAGACGGAGAGATAGCGAGAGGGGGAAGAGGAGAGGAGGGGATCGGGTTTCTCAGCCGCCCTGTACCCTAATCCTGGATTTGGAAACAGGATGAAGAGGACGCAGGTAAGAACAAACACAAGTAATAACAGCACTGACATGAGATTGGTCGGTGGGGGTGAGCGGCTTGATAGGAAATAGGGGGGCTCGCAGGTCGGGAGAGGGGTGGTTAGTTGTAGGTGGGTGGGATATAAATACCTGCAGTAGGCAAGGGCGGCAAAATGTTGAGGGCATGACAGACCCCGGCTTACCTGCATCTATAATAGATAAAAAGAGACGGGGACATGCGTTGCAGAGGCCTTAATGAAAGAAAACTCAGCAGCTGAGAAAAACCTTTGAGCAGAAATACAGGTGATAGTAACTTGAACCTGAAGCTCATCACTATTCATCTTGGAGAGTCTTGGCTGAGGGTGCAGATGTGCCAAAATCTGTGAAGAGTTCTGGCTGAAGTGCTGACATCCATTTCTCTTTGAGGGAAAAAAAAAGGTAACCCATCACAGTTTTCTACCTGCATATTCCCAAGAGACTTAACTGAGAACTACGTTTGAGTGTGCCGGGGTGGAAAGGACAAGAAAAGAAGACGATACGAGGGGTGACAGAAGACAAGACGCAGCGGGATAAAGACAAGGCAGAACGAGAGGAGGCAACACGAAGTCTGGCAAAATACAACAAAGGAGATTTCAAGAAGGCAATAAGAGAGAAGACGCAGGACAAGGAAAGCCACAAGAGCAAAGAAAGCGAGAGAGGACGAAGCAAAGAGAGCAATTAAGGGATCGCCACAAACTTCAGTGCACCATTGGAAGCATTTCGAAGGAGGCCGGAGAAGAATGGCGTGCCAAGCATTCGCCGCCGACTCTTTCGCCCCACTTGCAGTAGACTCGCCTTTGCCAATCCTCATGCACCACGCCTCAACCAGTGACTGCCTGCCAACTACCTCCCATGTTCACAGCAAAGTTTCTCCAGGTAAGCTGGCCTCAAATGGCCTTCTGTCCAGCAAACATCTTCTGTTTCATTCTCTTCACAGGTGCTTCACCTTTGCCAAATTTGTTCTGCAAACAGTGTAAAGTAAGAGAAGGATGGAAGTTTGTAGGGCCTGAACAATATGGATCATAACCCACAAAGTGTTGTCATGATGTTAAATCCCAGCTGTGGGATGGCAGTCCACTCACAACCACTTCAATCTCCCACTTCAGCCGAAGCTATACACAAATAGGCACTGGCAGGGATGCTTGTGCTGATGGTGATGATGCTATGGATTATACACGAGGTCCCATCAATTGGTGGTGCAAGCGAGTTATGTCTCATGTGAGGCTGCAAGTTGCTCCCATAGACCTCTAATTGACCCAACCATGCTCGCCCACGTCCTGCTTGTGCCTCCTTATCGCACACAGTTGTGTTCTCAGGCAATGGGGAGGATGAATTGGATTAAAAACTACATTTATTCAAAGCCAATCCAAATTATGTAAATGTATCTAATCAGCTGCCCAGCTGTCTCTACTCAGTGGATAATTGCTTTGAGGATATGTTATCAGTTTGACAAACTCCCCAAGGTCTTTTTCACGATGTAGCATTGTGGAGAAAACTTCCGGGGGTTTCAGTGCCTGATTGTTATAGCTGAGAATAGAGTGGATTACATCATGCAGAACATTAGTCATACAATACATTTATATAGCAGGTCAAACTTATCCTAAAATAAAATGTATTTTTCTACTCAGACAACACTATATGTGGAATTTTGAGCATGCTGCTTTGCTGCAATAAAATATTTACCAGGTCTGTATTACGTTTCTGGATAAAAGGAATGTAAATAAAAAGGTAAATAAAAGGAGTCACCATTGAAAATAAAGGGAAAACGTGGTAAGATTTGTAATCGTGAATGAAGTGAAAAAAGCAATTATGACAGGAGTATTTTTGGTGCAATACCAGGTCGCATGCATTAGTGTTTGAAGTGAACACCAAGCCGCACACAAAGATGAATACATGAATAATTATGTGAATGGCAGAGGAGATGACCAGAGCAATGTTATGGCAACTGTATTTAGATACACTTAGCCGAGCAGAGCATCCACAGAAACAGAGGTTTAATCTAGCTGGGACTCAGTGTTCTGATAAAGGTAACTAAAGGATTTTTATGTTGATTTTCCTGGTTTCACAAGCACATTTTGCCTACTTCATAGCTTCATTCCAGACCTGGACCTGGCCTTGGCTCTCTCCAGCGTCCAGTTTAAAGAATAAATGAGTTCCACTCAGACTGTACTCACATCTGTTCATATCAGGGTGATTAAACTGATAAAAGCTCAGATATTCATCCTCATCTTTCTCTCCTTTTTTGTCTGATATGATGGAGATTTCTTTGCGAGCAAAGCCAGCCAAGATGGTCCACATTATGGTCCACAGTCCTTAGCTTGCTGACTTTTTGTTCTCAGGTAAGATTATAACCTCATTTGTCCTCCATCAGTATCATCTGGGCTGTCCCTGGGTCAGTCCTCCAAGCGCTCACACATGCACCTGTCCACCTCGTCCCTTGGCAACGCTCTTGGCAACGCCCCCCCGAGCCTACATTACCCAGTCACCCCCTGTCACTACAGCAATCAGCAGGCCACCTATGGCATGATGGCAGGTGAGTGGCGGTGATGGCATTTGTGCTTTAGGATTTAGAGGGATCTACTGGCAGAAATTCAGCAGTGATAACAACAGTAAATATGATTTGGATCAAGATAACGGAGAGGACAATGTTTCTTCTAACCAACCTGGCACAAACCAGTTCCAGGCGCATTGAAATCAAGTCTCATAATCCACAGTCTGAGGTGGTCTGCCACTAAATTATTCAGTTCCATGTGTTGACATTATGCGGTTGCTATCTGCATCCTGCAAGTAATGCCATTGCCAGGTGTGATCACAGAGATGGACACAGAGTTATCATCATTAACCAATCCAATCAAAAATCACGGAGTCACTGTGATATTACAATGCAGAACGAATGATGACTATGATAGAGGTTCTGATGATGATTATTGTGCAGACAAAGACATTACAAGGGTAACGGCGACTGTGATTATGATACCAAAGGCCTCTCTCTCTCCCTCTCTCTCTCTCTGTAGCTCAGGAGATGCTCACTGCCAGTATTTCTCAGTCTCGTATCCTGCAAACATGTGGTGTAGCTCACCCTAACATGGTGAGCGGTGCAAACCCATTGCAAGGTAATGATCAGATACACACTCTCACTATCAATCACACACACACACATACATACACACACACATAAATAATCATTTCATCTCCTGGCCTCCAGTTAAACTGATGAAATTGAGCAGACAATTGGTTTACTCCCATTTAATTTAAAATTTGCCAGCAGTTAAAATCAATTTCAGACCTGATTACTTCTCCTAGCGCCTTGGCTCTTTAACACACTTGTTAGACATAAGTGTCAAAGATGACTTGCCACTTCCTGGTTATGTGAAAACAGTCAGGAGGAATGGTGTTGGTGTTGAGAAATTTTCTATTTTCTTAATGGCACAAGACTTGATAGTCAACATTTAGCCACAGATAGATTTATCAAGCAATGCACTTTTAAGTTATTTCTACTTGGACTAATTTTGCAGCATTTGCTATTAATGCTAGCATGCAAGATATTGTTAGCAATATATACAATGATATTGAATTTTGAAGGTCTTGGCAAAACCGTATGCACATGAATGTATGGACTGTGATGGATAAACAGCAATGGATAAGCAAGACAACGCAAAAAATATATATATATATATATA
>JBBMOE010000006.1:6282380-6299800 GCA_037975065.1 Chaetodon trifasciatus
ATATATATATATATATATATATATATATATATATATATATATGCACATTTTGCACCAAATGGGGGCAAATATAATTACTATAATGGACCACTTTTGATTTTGTCTTTCAAGAGATATTATGCCATGTCAGTAAAATGAACACCATTGTCCCTCCCTCTCTGAAATCACATTAAAGCAGTAATTGTTGCTGTGCTCAATTGAGACTAGCACAATGTTTTTTTTTTCTTTTTCAGTTTTTAGCAACTCAGCGATGACAGAGCATAAGAAACACCCAGGCGTATCCAACAAGTCGAATCTATTAGACAGGACGTCCCTGTACAGGTGTCCTGCATACTAATCCCTCTGAATAATTATAAAATAATGAAAGACCAAAAAAAGGAGAGACAAAAAAAAAAGAAAGAAAGACAATGTATGAGGGCATAAAACACCTTTCAAAGCCTGAAATAGATTAAAAAAAGAATTTAATTTCTGATGTACTTCTTTGTGAAAGAAAGTATAATTCAACTATTATCATTTCCATGATAGAATTAAGCGGGAGAAAATACAGACCAAAGAGAAAAATGACCTAAAATGTAACCCTGGGTGCACAGAACAATTAACATTTGCAGAGGAAAAAGGATTGCTTCATTTAACAGACAAGACTGTTAAAAAGCAGGACTTTAACCGCTCAAGTGTGGACCCTGTGACATCGACCCGCTCCTGTAAATGCATTCATAAAATTGTGTGGTCTGCAGTGCTGCGCTGAAATACAGACTAAGATTAAAGTTAAACAGCTGGCCGTGTTTAATACCATCAGGAGGTCATTTGCCACTTTGATGAACTCTGTCAGTCAGCTAGTTTACAGCATACACATCAAGTGTGCATGTGGTGGAACATGAGAAAATCACAACATGAAGCTTGTTCAAAGCACTCGGCAGGAGGATTTTTCAGTGGAATGGGCTATAACAGAGTTAATAGCATTAAAGAGAATTCTCTAATTACGTGAACTGGATGAGATGAGGTCAGGGAAGAAATTGGCCCTTTCATTTTTAAAGCTGCACTAATCTATTTTTTTATAGCAACAATGGATCAAATGAATGAATGGAAGTGCGGTGTGAAAGGTGTTGCTTTATGAGCCCACGGAGAGTTATCAAGTCTGTAGTTCCTCTCAGCTATCTGCAGCTTTTCAGCCTCCTTTGCTTTGTCAACCTTGTTTTCAGCCACTGTAGTAAAAACAGGCTGATACTGTTCACTACCTGCCCAGCACATGGCACACAGTGGAGCATTTTGCAGCTAAACAAGCAGATAATTTCCCCGGTAGATGGTGGAGACCAAAACTGAGCTCAGGCTGACAATTGAATGCCAGTATTTCCTCCCATCTGCTGTATAAAGAGGCAACTGTTTGCTAAGACAGTGGCTGCAGCAACTTTAAAGTGTGATAGAAAGTAAGTCCTGTGGTTTGTTTAGCATGTAAAGAAAATCGACATCTACATCATGAAGTTCAGTTTGCTTTCTGTCCTGGCTCAGCACGAAGCTGCTGGTGCTGCCACACTCTCTGGATGGTGCACATCCAGTATAACAGCCAGAGGGTCTATATCCATGTACACAAAGGCTTGTTAGGTGCTTTCACAAACCCACATGTGTTTTGAGAGGGGGTTTGCTGTCCAGTCTGTTTCCACAGCACATAAACAACGGCTGTGTGCACCGCAGCATAGCTTTATGTACACTCCTCAGGGAGGGTCGGTGCAGGCGCAAACGAAGCCCTCTCTCTTCCCCCAGCATGGTGAGGAGAGCAGGATGCCTCAAGCTGAACCAACATTCCCCAAAAGAGCTGCTGATGTTGTCAGGTGTAAATAGTTTCTCCCCAAATTCCTCCTCAACAGGAACAAACAAAAAAGGTGCAGGGATTCTTTTCATAGGGTGCTCACTCTCTTCACTGATGCTGATGTTAAGGTGATTGCAGGGAGGCAGACACACACTGTGCCAAGAAATTGCCTGTAAGACTTAGAAAGAGATTCTAAGAGAGTCCAACCTCTCCCTGACACCTTCAGGACAGGAGAAAACCACTGATGCAGACAGTTTCAGTGTAGAATCTGCCATATTGCTCTGACTGCTGTATAGATCCAGCTGAACAATTCAGCAGGTCAATGACAGCATCTTTTTCTTTGCTTCACTTCGGTAACCCACCCACTGCCACTGTGTTCCTTCAGGGAGAGTCCAAAATGGCTCAAACACTGCTGTTGTCAGGCAATATTTAGCTATGAAATGTGATGAAGCTTTCATGGAAATGTTGTTACTGTGGGTTCAGTAGAAAAAATATTGTAATGTGCTACACATTCTCAATTTATATGAGGATTTTATAGGCTCACCGTGACTGGCTGAATAGATAGATGTAAACATTACAGCCTTGAGCAAAACCAATGGCGTCTTTAGCCATTAGCCATGATGTAGCACAATACAGTGTAAGAGCACCACAAACTACAGCCTTCGTGAAGTTGAAACTGAGCATTATAACATTCATGCAGATGGGATTTGTTGCAGCAGTGTTGTGTTAGACTTTTAGCTGGGTGTACATGATAAACTGGCTGTGCACGGCGTCTACATTGCAACCTCCTGTCTAGTATCTCTGACAAATTGAGAGCAAAAATCTGAAATCACTGGATCTGTAAATTCAGGTATAGCAGTTGCAGAACAACTGCACTACAATCCCTTTGACACAAGAGGGGAGTGTTGCATTGCTCATTATAAATAAGGTTTTCGATATCAAATGCAGGCAATCTTCATGGAATAGTGGATAGAAGCCAACATTTGGCTGCTGCCAGGCTTTAAATTAGGTATTGCATATATGGTCTGCTCCTATAGTATGATGAGTGTGATAGCACAATTGATAAATGCGGCTGTTTTTCCTCCCCTGCAGCTGTGCAGAGTGTTGTTGCGCTGAGAAGAATCATATTCCAAATCATGACTGGTCAAACACCCATCTGGTACTCTGGCAGTAATATGTCATTAATACTGACAACAGCAGCTACAGGCACCAGCTCCACTGCATCCAACCAGTCAACACTATGAGCCACCTGTAAGATAAGAATCTTCAATATGAAGGTTGTAGCCTGTATGTGCATAAGTATGGCAAACCTGTTTGAAGGGGTATTCTATAAAGTAGAGATGTAAAAAAGTAGTGACCTCATCTTTGTGTAGCAAGGATAAGAGCTTTCTGGCCAGAAATGCAAATGGGCATGTTAAGTTATGGAGCACTGGTCAGAATGTAAATGGATCTGACTCAGGGTCGTACTACATGACGTACACCTACCTATGATCTACAAAGGCTTTTCTGAGTTGCAGCATTAAGCATTGAGGTGAAAAATCTCAATGTTTGACTACGGTGAGAAAAAGATAAAAGCACAGGCTTGTAGATTCCAGTACTTTTTATTCTTAGTAGCTCAGCATGTCTCGTGGGGTCGCTTCAAGACCTTTTGTGCTGTCGAAAGAAAGGCTGTCAGAATACATGTGGGAATAGTGGCCATGCTGCTTTCAGTACCCCTTGGACAGTGACTCCCTTGTGGCTCTTACCAGTTAATTTTCCTTTCTGCCTTTCCTCTCAGCCCTGCCTCTCTCGCTCTCTGTCTCCTTCTCTAGGGTCTCTTACTCCTTGCTTGTACAAGTTTCCGGATCATGGTCTAAGTAGTGGTTCCTGTGCATTAAGCCATGGTTTCTCCTCACTGCCCTCGGCCTTCCTCTCGACTGATGAGGCCCCTGGGGGCCCCAGTGTTGTAGAGATGAAAACTGACGCCCAAAGGAAGAGCATGCGGGACCCAGAGGATGCCCCTGCCATGGACTCCCCACAGATACGAGAGCTGGAGATGTTTGCCAACGACTTCAAAATACGGAGGATCAAACTTGGTGAGTATTATTACTAGATGTTTCATACCACTATCTAATTGTACCAGTGGAATACCTTTCCACAGATGCTTATGCTGTTTGCACTCGCCCTGCTGCTTCTCCGCTTGTGTTCATTCTATTAAGTATTTCTTTTCCTGTGTCATTTTGACCGCCAGGCTACACGCAGACTAATGTAGGCGAGGCTCTCGCTGCAGTGCACGGCTCAGAGTTCAGCCAGACTACGATCTGCCGCTTTGAAAATCTGCAGCTGAGCTTTAAGAACGCCTGCAAACTCAAGGCCATCCTGGCTAAATGGCTTGACGAAGCTGAGCTAGCAGGAGGTGAGTCACACACACACACACATCCGCCCCACTCCATCAACCTCCGTTTTGAGTATTTATCTAACCTTTACTTGGGTATCTCATCTCGATGAGGTGTGATAACTTGCTCATCCTTTTTGACATATGCTCAGTTGAAAACAGCACAAAGACAGTGTATTTAATGTTTAACCTTCAAACAAGCTGGGACAGGAGCAACTAAAGACTATGAAAATTGTGGAACGCTCCAAAAACACCTCTTTGGATCATTCCACAGGTAAACTGGCTCATTGGTAACAGGTGATGGTATCATGACTGGGTATGAAAGGGGCATCCTAACTTTTTGGAAATCAGGGTTGCAATTTATGAATGCACTTTTGATTTAGTGTAATAGGAGCTGCTAAAAATGACTGCATTATAGCCTCGCTTTGCTTGCATGGTGACGAGGATGAAACAGCAGCTTGTACATCGTCTGGGACTGTGGTTCCCAACCTTTCTGCCATTTGACCCCCTAAAACATTACCAGTATCTATTCATGAGTTCTCAGCACACTCATTTGAAACCACTTTAAAGAGATTCATAATAATGATTAAAAAGAAAAGGTTTTAAGGAATTTTGTGTAGCAGAAATACGTTCTTTCTTCTTTCCTACCCTGTCACTCTTCTGAACCCTCAGATTTATCTTGTGACCCCTTGGAGGGGTCCCAATTCTTTGGCTGAGAGCAATTCAGGAGTTGAAATATTAGGGGTGTGATATGAGACACTTATGTTTATTCCAAAGGTCACAGATGAGCAATTAGTCAGGATATTCAGCTCCAGCAGGTTAACTTAAGCTACCAATTGCTCAGTCAGCCGGTGATTTGCATTATTAGTCAGCTGACCTGTTACTTTATTTTGAGGTAATTAAAATTCAATCATCAAAACCACAATTTCAAGTAACAACATATTCTTTGTCTTTCCTGCAGCCTTGTACAATGATAAAATAGGAATGAATGAGCGGAAGAGGAAACGGAGAACAACTATCAGGTATCAATAGTAAGGAGTAAAAATACAATGCATGCCAGACAATGTTTAGTTTCACTGAGTTCATATTCTCTCCTCCTTCGCCTGATCCCCGCTGCAGCCTGGGAGCTAAGGAGGCTCTGGAGCGAAGCTTTATGGAAAAAAGCAAGCCATCCTCCCAGGAAATAGCCCGGATCGCCAAAGGCCTCCACCTGGAAAAGGAGGTGGTCAGAGTCTGGTTCTGCAACAGGCGGCAAAGAGAGAAACGGGTCAAAACCAGCCTCAACCTCAGCTCCTGTCTGACCAAAATCAGCCCAAACTGCATCCCACAGATGAGTAAACCACAAAGACCAATGGCGTAATTTCATCCGTTCACCTCTAGTCCGATGGAGGCTCCGACTGAAATGCGTTTCTTTTAAAATCAAACGTCTGATGGAAAAGATTTTTAAAACTTCACCCTGCATTAAGCAGCTGCTCATGCACTTAACTACAAACATCAATTTGACATTCGGATGAGAATTGACATCCTGTGATGGTCAACCTGACAAACACACAGATTTTACATATTGCAACCTGCTTCTATTCTTTCTCTTGACCTTGAATATAAATGAGCCTTTAATCTCTATGTAAAACTTTTAATTTTCCAAAAATGTAAATGTCAAAGAGCAGCTCAGCCAGTAGTTTTTCATTCTTGAAGTTGAACGCGTGGAGATAAAAGGTTTTCTTTAACCGTCAGTGACCTGCTGGTGTGACGCAGCAGCAGCCAGGCCTCGGATTTAAATGTACTGAATCTTAGCTGTGCTTCGTTTGTTAATGCATGTTGAAAGTCTATTAACTCCACAGACCAGAGGTAATTTAATCCATCAGCAGATGAGTCCTCATGTGCGCCTTTCTACAAACAATGCTGTTCTTAACTAATTTTAAGCGAGAAGGGAAGTTTTACTGTTGATTATATGTTTAAACTGCAGGATTCTTTGTGTTGTAGTTGTTCTAGTTTGTGTTTGTAATTAGTCTCCTCTCATTAATTGCAAAATGTTTTTTTTATTATTTAAGTTAATATAACTGTGGTCAAGACATTAATATATTTAAAGTTTCACAACAGCCTATTTATTTGAAATCTAATCTATTATATTGATCTTCTATGCTGAGTACAACCTCTTTGATTTATGGTTTGAAGTCAGGGATTTGTGAAGCTTTTGACATTTTTGCCAACAAATGGATCTGAGGTCTGCTTGATTTTTCATGTTTGCTGATGTTATGCTTTTTGCTGTTGCTGCCTTGACAAAGTGTCATACGAAGAACATCAACCAGTCGCGACTCTGACCTGGTTGGGATGACTGATGCGAAGCGTCTACAGTGGAGACACATGCCGGCACACCACACCTTCCCTTTCAGATAAAGTCGAGGGCTTTATATTCAACTTACATCAAAGAAGAGATGTAGAAATGAGAGCGTCACGCTGACACGGTGCAGAGACTGATCGGCCGTATGAGGAAGTATTGCCAGCAGATGGATATGAAGTGCCTTCATTCAACTTGATTGAAGATATCCAGTAAAAATGCCAAAGATATGGCTGGTTAGTACAAAAATGTGCCCTTGTACTAAGCAGCTCCAGGTACTGAGAGATAAATCAGTTTAATTCATTTCTGCAAATAAAGGAAGAACTGTGTCTCATGAAGACACACGTCTCATTTTTGACTAATGTGGTTATATTACCCCATGAATACATACATCAGGAGAGCCTGCTCATGTGTACAGCATGAACAAATTCACAGGAGTGTTGCTGGGGATTCATAAATAAAACTATAAGACATGTTAATTCAGAAGCGAGCAGTTTCCACTGTGATTCATGTCTAACAGGAGCGCTGTCAGGGGAAATAATGCAGCGGGGTCATCGACTGCTGACACATTTCTGAAGCTGTGCGGAAAGTCAGAGGAACAGTTTGCAGAAACTACAAAGACACTTCTCTGTGCTGGTGTCACAGATGCCTGAAGACGAGTTGTAGAAGTATTAGTTCAGTGAAAGTACTAATACCAGGCTGTAAAAGTACTAATAGAAGTAAAAGCCTGCATTGAAAATGTTACCAAAGTAAAAGCACATAAGTTCAATCAGGATTAAAAGTAAAAGTACTGTTCTCTGTGACTGTCATACTACGTGTCTATAGATTATTATAATTCATGTAAAATCAGGATTTTACTGTTGTAGATGAAACTGTAACTAATCATTTTCACTTCCAAACTATAGTTATATATAAAAAAAGAAATTAAGTCCAATATTTTTTTAAGTAGAAAGTGAACCATCTATTGACTTCTATGTGTTCTTGTGTAATTTGAATTGAGCAGGTTTTAATGCAAACTGATTTTAACTCTGCAGTCTTGACGTGACTTGATGCTCATTGTGATAGAACTTGTCAAAAATCTACCGTTCATATATAAATGAATGGGAATCAATGGCGACATCTCATGAAATTAAAAAATGTTCTTTAGAAATGTGAAGTATGCATAATTTGTCATTAAAACAGAAGCTCACCAAGTTGTACCTGAAGAAACTTTATTCCTTATAAAAGCCATCAACCCTTCACAGTCACTTTACAATGACTACGGAGAAAATGAGGAGTTTACATATACACCTTTAAAAAGTGTGGAGATATCCTAACCATGGGACTGCACTCAAACAATGTCCAAATCCATCCAAACATTGTTTCCGCTCACAATCACCACAGACTGTTAAAAGGTAGAGGAAAGAATGATTAACAAAAAGAGGATTAATGGATTACGTGTTGAACATGTCAGATCCATGCAAAAATGAAAACATTTTGAAGTTGTTTTGGCAATGGGAATCAATAGATTGCCAGAGAGACAGGGAGAAAGACAAAGACTTAATATGATGTCTCTATCAGTCTCATGAAGCTGGCTGACAGGAAGAAAATCACTGTATAGAAGACTCGGCTTCAGCTCCGAAGAAGAGGAAACAACTCTTGGATCACAGTGTCATTTTAGCAAACATCACTTCCATCATTTCGCTGTTGTAGTGTATGTGTGTGCGTGTGTGTGTATGTGTGTGTTTGTGAATGAGGCAGCTTAAAATAATTGACAGTAACTGCACAGCAGCTGAAAGAGAAGAGGGACTGCAGGACCAGTGGCATCCTACAATCACTGTGTAAATTCCACGTCCAATATACGAAACACAATCAGATAGCAAACATCAACCAAGAATCCCCCCCCCAAAAAAACCCTCATCTGATTACTCAGTAGTATCAAACAATCGATTCAGAACTCTTTGATATGCCAGTCTTTCATTAGTCCTAATTTGTCTTTGATTCAGTTTTCTCATCATCTGTAGAGCATCACATCCTCAGTGGTGCTAATTAAATGCCATCTCATGCATTATTCTGAAGGAAAGTGAAGGCCTCACTCTAGCCCCAAGGCATCAGTGTATACATTTCCCATACATATGCTCGCCTGAGATGCATCATCTCCAGTGTCTACGGCCGCGTACCCAAGGATTATACAAACATGATGATCAATTCACTAGCTGATGTGACAGTTTCCTCCCTTGCGCTTGCATGGCGAAGTAACCGTGGCCCATCCCTCACACCCATGGGATATTTTACCCACGCAATGAAAAACATCTACACCGAGTAGAGGATAGATTAACAAGTGGGAACAATTAGCAGGTAAATAGTGACTGACAGCTGCGACATACTCGTTAAAACTTGAGAAATCCGTCTTCAGTCGCATAAAAGAGGATAGATTATTTGACTAAAGTTTTACCAAGACATGAGGTGGGAAAAGCCACCTCAAAGGTCACATCTAGTGTAGCCCTTATTAAGACAGAGATGGGAGGTAAACAGCAGTGTAGGTGGTTCAGAACTGTTTCGGTCATGCTTCTATTAATGGTCCACCTTCAGGGTCACAATAAATATTTTTGCATAAATAGATCAGATGTTCTGCCGTAATGACCTTCAGAAGCACAGGTGAATATGTATGTGTTAATATAATCTGCCTGCATGCCTTCAGATGTCTTAGTGTGTGTGTGTGTGTGTGTGTGTGTGTGTGTGTGTGTGTGTGTGTGTGTGTGTGTGTGTGTGTGTGTGTGTGTGTGTGTGTGTATCTGTGTGTGTGCACCCTTTGTTACACCTGTAGCATTTGAACAAAACCAGAGCGTCTCAGAGAGTCTGTATCAATCAGCATTAACGTCGTGCAGGATTCTGGTGTGAACGTTAATACGAAGACGACGTTTAGTCCACTCCCAGAGCCCGGAGCTGTCTTTCAATCTCGTCGTCGGAGATGGTGGCTTGTTTGGCGGAGGCGGCACCCGGGAGACTCTTTCCTGCAGCTGGAGCTCTCACCATCTGGAAACACACATGGGCAGAAAAATGCCATTAGCCGACGCGCTCGGTTCACACTTAGCAATCACAAAGCTTAGTGCTCATTGTAAGAGTCCCTGCTGTGTGCTGCCTAGTGCCACCGTGTAAGAGGCAAGTTCGAATGTAATCACAATTGATATAAAATTGTATTATTGATTACACTGGAACTCTATTAACTCCACATAACAATTCATAGTGCATAAATACTTTGTGATGTCCCTTTAAATCACAGCCTTAGTAGAAGAGGGTGTCAGCTCCACGAGTATAAGTGTTTACAGCATCAATCGTCCTTCATTTGCAAGAAAAAACAAGTTAAAGTTCTAACAAATTACTATTTCTATTTACTCTTTCTTTAATCTCTCCTTTGAAAGTGTGGCTTTCCAGGTTTGCTGTTTAACGGACAAATATTTTCTGGGCTATAACATTTTTAAGGCTGTTTATCTGGTTTTATACGACGTTAAAACAATCTGGCTCTGACCACTAAAAGGCATAATTAAATTATGGAGATATAGTTCAAACTATTATCAAATTATATTTGTAGTTGCTGAAAAAAGGACCCTTTTCCTGCATTTATTATTTTCCATTATACATTGAACAATAACTGCACTGAATATAACAATAACACATATGGCGGCCTATTGACTTGGGCTATTCCCTTCCAAACTACCATAGTTTATGAGTCCTCCAACTTCCTTTCAGCTTAAGGGTCGACTGAAAGAGCTTTTATTGTTTTGCTTTTCCAAGAAAGTGCATGATACGACAGCATTCACAGAATCATCTGCTCGGTCTTTTATTGTGATTGAGCAGGAAATAATTACCCCCTCTCTGAATTCAAAAACTATTTTGCAGGTTTTTATTTAACTTGCCTGTTTGTTCTCTCCAGCTGTGGGCTTGTTTATAGGACAATACGTGAGTTTGTGCACTGTGTTATGAGGGGTAATAACTCATGAAGCCCCCCAGGGGGAGCCAGACACACAGCAGATGGGCAGCCTGGCAGCTCCACAGGCTCCGGTACATGGAGTGAGGAGAGCTGACGGCTAGCCCCACCATGTGGCAGCTGGAATACATTTTAACAGTCCAGTAAAGGCCATGTGGTACGCTTAATGTTCAGTTCCTGTTGCTAGGGGGATGTGCACTCCATTAAGAATAGTTAGATGTGTAAAATGCGCAGTAAAGTTACCCTTTCTGACCAATATAAAGTCAGTGGTAGATTTTCTGTCTCTCTCATATTGAATTTCTTACCTTTCCAGAGATCTCAATGCCGATCTCATCCAGGACCTGGTTGACAATGCCCTGAGATTCCTCTTCATCCCCTGAGTCATCAAAGATGTCATCCAAAGTGTCGTTGACTGGGCAGAGAGTAAGACGGGGAACGGGGAGATAAGGCCAGACGAGTCAATTAAATAGCAGTCAGACACATTGATTTCCAGTCACAGGTTGGACTTTAGAGAGAGATAGCTGAACATTTTGATTCCAAACTAGCTAACGTATGTATGTGTGGATACTTGTGGATTATCATTTGCCCTTCATGCAGTACGTGTTACCATGGTACATTTGTATTATCTAATCAAAACATTGACTGCAACACACGTCACTCCTTGCACATATATCCTGACAATCTGGTTTTGGTAAGCCTGTAAATACCAGAGGCCTTTGTGCATGCGCATGTGTGCATCACGTGTCCTTACTCATGTCCTCAGTCATCCCCATCTTCATGTTCTCCTTCTGGAAGTCCTGCATGGTCTTCAGGGTCTTCTCTGGATCCATCTTTTTATTCACGGCTTGCATAGTCTGTTCAGATTATTAAGAGAGAGTTAAGGGAATTATGTTTCAAGTTGGTGCCAAGGAGAAGCAACATACTGTCAGAGCTGCTCTTGAGAGACAAAACAAAATGGTTGTAGATGGATGTAGCAAATAAACAAGACCTTCAGGCTGGAATATCCTGCATTAGCTCTTACATTGCCCTCTTTTTCACCACAGGAGGGCAGTAAAATATGTGCAAAACGCCAAATTAAGCTGAAATATTAAGTTGGATTCATATGGTCGTCACAAGGCTGTTTCCCAAGGAGCTAATCTCAGATGATTTTTACACTTATTACAAATCAGTGTGTTCTGCAGCAATGTTCGTTTGGTTGAAATAAGGCCTCAGAAGGCTTGCTCTGCATTCACTAGCACACAGCATAATAGAAATAATTCACAAATTATGCATCTCCTGTGAAAGATACGCACAAGCGTGGCTCACTTTCACAGCCCAGCCTGACACGACACAGAGGATATAATCCCACTTTAACTCTCTAACTCTAAACTATGCCGAAGAGGAAAACGCTGCACTATTTATTGAATAAACTGAACTGAAACTCATGTATAAACAAACTTTGTGTACATCTGACATGAAACAATTAACACAGTGGCGCAGTGAAACAGCCACACACGCACCTCATCACACTCCATTAATCTGAAGCCTAATTATATTTGACCTGTCTGTGTTTGCTAAGTCTGACTCTGTACAGTACATCGCTCCCAGCCAATTACTACCTCTCACACTTCATTAACGACGACGCTGCCGCAAGACTTGGCTTTAAACATGAACAGATCCCACATTAATACTTTAATTACAACACTAAAATATTGATATGAGTAAACACCGGAACTAGTTCATATGCAAAACAGAAGCACGTCTAACTTTCCACAGCGAGTTGAGTATGGTGGATATCCAGTGTCTAAATGGCTATTTAAGCATTAATCGAAGTCAGGGAAAGCTAATACAACAACTGTCCACTTTTCATATGCTGTGTGTGTTTGCTAGAAAATACACTGTGTCCATCTTTAAAGCATGCGCAGCTTTCTTCAACAAAAAAGATGAAGATGAAGACGTACAAACAATAAACCCTGAGGAATAAAACCATGTGTTGCTCTTCACAATCTTAAGATATATACATGTTAAAGGGATAGTCTGGATCAATTGAAGTAGGGTTGTATGAGGTATAGGGCTGCAACTAACAATTATTTTCATTATCTATTAAACTGCCCATTATTTTCATGATCAATCGATTAATTGTTTTGTCTATTAAATGTCAAAGAAATTGCCTTTTTTTGGGGGGGGGGCTTTTTAGCCTTTATGATAGCGACAGCTGAAGGTGCAACAGGAAAGAAGGCAGAGAGAGGGGATGACATGCAGCAAATGAGCCGCAGGTGGGACTTGAACCTGAAGCCACTGCAGGGACTGATGGCCTCAATGCATGGGGCGCACACCCTACCAACTGAGCTATAGGGATGCCCCCACAAATTCCCATTTACTATCATAAATGACAAAAAAACAGCAAATCCTGACATGTCAGAAGCTGAAACCAGCAAATATCCAACATTTCTGCTTGGAAAACAGCTGAAATGCTTCACAGTTTGTATAGTTGGCGATTAATTATCTTTTAATTGACTAACCATTGTGGCTCTACTGTGCTGTCACCCTTTGTGCCTTCAAGCTGGAGTAAAGCTGCCAACTCAACATGAAACATTTTATAACATGATCCAGGGTCCAGGACCTTACCTTGGCAGTGCTGGACATGGCGCCAGCCATCTTCATTTGGGAGTTCATGACCTTCGTCTGCGTATTCATGGAGGTGACTTTTGAGCTGACGGCGTACGTGCGGTTCTTCTGCTTCCTCAGCTGGACCAGCTGCTTGGCCAGAATTGTACACGCCTCCTTGTTACCACTCTTAGCCATTTTCTTGATTTCTGCCTCCTAGAGGGTTGAAGAGGAGAATATGGGATATGAGGACACCAACAAGACTCTGTGTGTTATCATACTTAACAGTAATAGGAGGTGACTTTTAGTGCAATGTCAGTATGCAAACTTTACAAATTAGTGCAAGTATGCACAAAAAATGGATGGAAATTGTAAGAATGGAGTCTTTTGTCCATATTCCACAACTGTATTGTGTGACAGGAAAGAAAGCAGAAGGAGCAGCCACTAATGGCTCCAAACACTCAATCAGCTATACTGTAGATATCTGGAACAAATCCATTAAAGCAACTGAGAGCCAAAGTGTGTCCTGGTTTTATGGGTAAAGAAGTCATCAACGGTAACAACAAGAATTTAATTTGACGTACTGTTCCATATAAATTAAGAAAAACAGAGGGTTCAGGGCTGCACATATTGCAGATTAGCGGGAGGAGAGCAGCTACCATGCATAACGGACACATTTCTTTCCAAAGTAATCTGTGAACGCCTCCAATTTTCTGTCTGTTTCAGCAATACGACATGCTTATCCATGTCAAAAGCCACACTGCACACAACATGCACTGATTTCTTGGAGAATCATGATGGAATAATCAGCTGCCTTGTCAACTGCAAGGAGCTCAATGGCAGACCAGAGGCCCAGTGTCTGTGCCATGGAGGGATCTGAATGGGTAATCCACACTGATGCCATTGTTGAGTGAACATTTTGGATGTCCGTCACTCGTTTTTGCCATCTTAAATGACATTGGACACATGAATCTGGATGGCTGTTGTAGGGTACACTGTGTAATCATTACTATGCAAATAACTGCGCTTCCTCTTAATGTACAACACACACAACCAAGTACTTGTGCCTGCACAGGCACCCTATGTATTGATAAACAAACAGAAATGTATCCACAGAGCTCCCAAGAGACCAGCGTGTTTGCAAATATAGACATAGTAAATAAAGTCATCTGGATCAGGCCTCGCACACTGGCAAGCAAATACATGCTTTTGGCTTCGGTAAACATCTGAAAACACACGGATGCCGACAGGGATGCTGTGTGTGGGCATGAGTGTGCGTGAGCATCCCGAGAGACGAGAGTGGAGCTGCAGGTTACAGTGAGCTAGCCAGGCCTCTCAGCACTGCTGCTGACAACAACCCCGGCATGTCTGCTTTATTTCTTGTGTGTGAGCTAAAAGCATCTTCAGGAAACACCAATCAATTATTAATGTTTGATGAAGCAACAGACATTCCCCACTCTCTCTCACACATATGCACACACACACACACACACACACACACACACACACACACACACACACACACACACACACACACACACACACACACACACACACAACGGTGCATTAGGGTCAGTCTGTACTTGCTTGTCTTATGAGGACAAGTTTAACACCTTTTCCATACATTTTAAGACCTCATCGCCTCTTCGAGCTCTAACTGGTTTCATCAACAGCATTTTAACTTACATTTAGCATACATTAATATTTAATAGCACAAGTAAACTGTCTTTGTGATAACTCCTTGAACTACTGTATCATACCTAATTAAGACAGGAAGCGCCCATCATCACGATGAAGGCTGCTATTTCATCATCTACAGCTGATCTCTGAGGCTACACCACACACCGCACAGAGCGGTACGCCTCACGGTTATTTCTGGAGGCAGGCCTCAGCCGTGGTTCAAACTCCTTGTCTGAAAATGTGCACTTCCCTGGTAGCTAGGCAGCTTAACACCCAGGCATAAAGAGACCTTCATGTTATCAGGCGGCAGTCGGTCAATGATCCCACTGCACTAGGGTTGGGCAGTAATCCGGTAATAAGGTATCCCGCAGTATCTAAAAATAGCAACAGTATCAGTTTCAATACCGTCATTAAAAAAAAATGCTGCGCATATAGGTCTATAGGCCTAACAGTTAGCAAAAATGAAGTCCACGTTCAATATATCTGGTTGAAAATTTACTCGAGAAAAAGTGCAAAAGTACATGCTAAAAAAATGAACCTGAGCAGTTTTACAGATGTTTTAACACAGGTATGTCCATCTGGGCGGAGTACCGTTATCTCGTCCAAACATACGGAGAAACTCCTCTGTTGAAAACACTTTTTCAGCCTTTTTTCTGCTTGCTATAGTTCTTAGCTCTCAGAAAAGGACGAAATGCAAATTAAACAGTAAAATAACACCTTGGGCTGCTCAGCAGAGTCCTCTGTGAGCGCTCTGCTCACTCATGAGACGGAGCGGTGAAACTAACTGCGTGGTTACGCCGATCAATAGCTCAGCGACCCGCCCACATTCACCATAGAGACACCAATGACGATCCAGAAGGAAGTAACCCCAGAGATAGGTTATTGCCTGAAGAGCGCTCCCTCCACTCTAGAAACCCCTCCTCTTTATGTAAACAACCAGGACCTTCGTGATTGATCTCAAACTAACACAGAGTCATAGGAGGAGACATTAGCAGCATTTTTTCGGGCTGGAATATAACTTTTGAGCACAAAACAGCAAAGGTAAGACATACTTTATGATTTAGCAAAGTTTTTTCTGCTACTCTTTGGCTGCTAGCTCGCTGAGTTTTCGTCGCACAGTGAGGAGGCACACATCTTCGTGATCATCAGACTCTCTGCTTTCACATGATACCGAGCTTTTGTCGTTTGCGTGAAGTGGTGAAATCAGCGGATGCAGTACCTTTGACGTGCGCTATTTTCGTGTTTTCGTTACATGCGCATATAATTTCTTGGGGTATGAATTATGTTTCGTTTGGGCGGCAGTGCTTGGTAGAGGCTTTTAGCTGAGTTTCTCCCCGTCGTTCTGGTATGCTACAAGTTAGGATTGGTGCTTCTTAGCATGAGCATTGACAGTCTGACCTACGCGCATGTCATGCTGCCCTGCAAAGTGATTTTTAATGAGTCACGGTAATACCGTATACCCCGGGAAAATGTGGGGAAGGTTTGACGGTATCAAAATTTGGATACCGCTCAATGCTACACTGCACACCTTCAGACTGATTAAATTCACTTTAGCAATCACCCTCTACTGAAAACAAGCTATACAATTTAATGCCTCAGAAAAGGGCGTTTAAGACTTTTAAATATTTTCTAAGGGCCTTAATTGTGAATAAATTGATTTATCAACTTAAATACTTTTTAAGACCACGCAGACGCCCTGAAGCATAAAACACTCAAAGTAAGACCATTGGGAAAGAAAATGTAGAGCCGTGTGAGGAAAAAAAAAAAAAAAAGGCAGACAGTAACAATAATAATGTCAGCTGTGCTGTCATCTGAGAAACTATGAATGCTTTAACAGGGCAAAGACACAGAGGAGAGCGGTGGGACTGCTGCTGATGCGAAGCTTATAATGTCTTATTTACTGTCCTGTCAGACAAGGAGGAAGGGGGTGAAGGGGTGTGATGGATAGATAGTGCTCTCTGTGATGCTGTAAAAGCTCTGCCTCGTAGGAGCTGGAAATCTCTGTGTGTACACAAGGGACAGCGAACAACAGATGAACAATGTGTTGCAACAGCAGCTTCAATCCACAGACTTTAAGAAATAAATAAATGAAATCATCTGTGGTTGCAGTGTATTTTTGAGTCAGAGAGCCAAAGTTTATGGCTAAAAAATGAAAAATAAATAAATAAAATAGGTTAATTTGTTAAACAATGTCAACAGATTTAACAAAAAACCTTATTGTGAAAAGACACAGCATAGGCATTAAATGACGGTAAGGTATTTTAACTCATTCTAAGGTCCAATGGTTACTTATTTTTGCAAACTTGTCAAAAACTTATGGACTAAAAGGCATGGGGGGGTCAACAGACAGTCATGATTATCCTAAACTGCAAATATAGGTCATTTCCATTTCTTAGTGAAAGAATCTTTTATTCAGAACGTATAACAAAGCTTTAAAAAAAGAAAAAACTAGACTAATTAGCGGAAAGCATTAATGAGGAATATAAAACCGGGCTCCCCAGGGAAGTAATTATGTCCTGTATGATATTTACTTAATACTACAGAGGGGAGAGGACATAGTCGTCTTCTTTCATCTTTCAGAGAGGAGAAATGTTATGTGTGTCTGGGAGTGTGTGTGTGAGAGAGAGAGAGAGAGAGAGAGAGAGAGAGAGAGAGAGAGAGAGAGAGAGAG